>APFE030667598.1:17381-91232 GCA_000404065.3 Pinus taeda | reverse complement strand
CCCTCTCCCTTAATATAAGGTGGGCTATTTGAGGTGATTTGTAAAAATGTACTATGATACAAAATATTCGCCCACTAAAAATTTAAAATCCCTTAATTTCGCCAAAGGGCAAACATTCGCCCCTAAAATCACCCCTATTCAAAATCCATCCCACCTGTTATCACTTAGGTTGTCCCTAGGCTCCTAGTAGGGATACGGCCGAGGTAACCACAAACCAATCTTCTGATTGCAGGTTCTAGCCCACCTGCAATCAGAGAGGGCTCTCTCTATTGATTCAACCTTAGTTGATGATTTTAGGCTAGCTTTCTGACTTCAAGGGAGTGTTGATTGTGATTGGGAAGAAGGTAGGATTCTCGAACAAAGAGGCATGGTAAGGTGTGATAAGTTTCGAACCATTGGGCGTGGAGTCACAGATTGAGGCATGCGAGCGTTTTCTTGGTCACAAGGGGATACGGAGCGGGATAGCCACACAGGATACAATATTCGGTCTGCTGAAAGTACGGAATGAACATCAGGGATGAAAGGCAAAGGAGAATCATTTCATCATGCTGACAAAGAGGAGAAGTGGATGAGTGGGATCCCGGAGCAGTTAAGAATTCCTAAGACATGCACTCATATATGAAAGAAACAGCGTAAACCAGATCATTTAAGAATACAAGCTCATAACTGTTTCTGAAGAAAACATTGAAAAACGCAGAAATTAAACTTAAGGTGTATCGAAACAAATCTTAAGCTATTCTTTTTTCCTGCAATTTAGAAAGGTGGAAAGGTGAAAAAAACATAAAACAAAACAGGGGAGAGGAACACTTATTGGATCATGTAGAAGCACAGGAATTCCGTGATCATTCCTTGGCCAAGAGAAAACATCAAGTTGTTTCGCAATCCATGCTTTCAACAATCTTTGATTATGGAAATTTATGACAGTTACAGTGCGAGTCTTTGCTAAGAGAAAATGCTGGAAAGAAAACTGACCAACAACTACTACCAACCAACCAACCCCTCACAACATTGCTTAGGGTGGTATTTATAAACAAAATATCGGAAAGACATCATTACAAGTGACCTTGACAGGTCTGCTTAGAACTCTTCAAAAATCTAAATGCTGCTGGAATTAAATTCAAGTAAATCTTTTTGGCTGCGCTGGGGGCAGCTGGATCGGAACAGGTGACGAGGTGGCCCTTAGAGACCAGATGCGGTGCTGCTGGAGTGATTGTGCTTCGGGGCTGCAGTTTGGCTATGGTGTGAATTGAATGTGCAATAATTATGATTTGAGAGCTTCAAGTAGCTTCGCCCTCTTTCTATGAATCTGCCGGAAGATATTAAGTGATCTCTTGCTTTGGGCCGCTGCTCAAAATATTCGCTGATACACTTTGCTGCTACATTGATGGCCTTCGCCGTCGACTGATAATCTTTGACACGCTTGATGCCTGCATGATCTGATCTGATACACTTTAAACTCTGTGATTGATCTGCTGTTGTCTTTAAACCGGATCCTTTGGCACGATCAGGCGATTTTCGGGCTTTTTCGACGCGCAATGGGCTCAGCAATTAGAAAATTCCTTGAAGATTCCTCGAAATGGCCTATTTCCCATAGCGAAGCGCGATTGCGCTAATCACGCATCGGAAACTGCCTCCGTTTCTTGATATGGAGCTCCGAAATGCGATTTTTCTTCCTGCGCGAAGCCTTTTCGGCTTTCTGGCTGCTGACGTAAGCATGGCATCGGCTGTATGGCGGATGACGTCAGCTGTGGGTCCTGGTACAGAGCGACGTGGTGAGATACTGGAGGTATTGTGGTGAAGAGACTCCGATGCGATATCGCGATATCGCGTCGGCGGGGAACAGGGGGGGGGGGGGGGAATTGGTTTGAAGACTTGGCGCTTGCGACTGCCGACTGGCGATATCGCAATATCGCATCGGCGGAGACGGAAAGGTGAATGGATTGGACACTCGGCGTTTGTGATCGCCGATCGCCGATATCGCGATATCGCATCAGCCGGGAACGGATGGGTGATGATTTACATGAAGATGAGAGTGCGAGGTTGCGATGCGAAACGAATTTGAGGAGGGAAGAGCAAGTAAGTGGGTGTGAAGGAAATTTGAGGTTTCGGAAGGGATCCGATTACCTCGGAGGGATTTTATACTTTGGAAGGAGTCCATCGTATCTGGGAGGTGGTTTTGGAGGTCAGGGGTTCTTGCCGAGTTTCAGATAAACTGAGCAATTCCCGGGAGTACTTATGGTTATTTTTCAACCAGGGGGAGAGATATTACGTAGGGGAATTTTACTTAATATTAATAAGGGGATGGGAAGAATATGGAGCTAAATAATAATGTTAGGGGTTAATATGGAGATGGCAAGAAAGCGCTAAGTCCGGGAGAGCTTAGGCTGTTACAAGGGGATAGGACCATACTTTGGGAGAAAATATGGAACAACTTTGAGTAAAGCAGATCTTTACTCAAGCCAGTGTTATGAAGATGATGGAACTTAAGAGGTGTCAAGCAGATCTTGACCTCTTTTGGGGAAGTTAGTTAATGATTGGGGAAAACAGAGAAGGGGAGTCAGTTATACCTCTTTTGAGATTTTTTGCTTACAAAGCCTTGTTGATTAGGTTCTGCATGATATGAAACTTGAAAACCTGGAACTGTTCAGCAATTCAACAACCTCAGGACTACCTACCCAGCCTACTTGCCTAGCATTTTTTCTTCTTTTGTTTGGGGGTGCACTTAGACTTGCAAACCTGTCATTCATTTTTCTTTTGATGCTTTCCTGTCTACTTTCTACCCTTATTTCTTCCGGAGCTCAGATTAAGCTGTTGGGCTCCTCTGTTTCTCTACCTATCTAAGAATCTGCCAAGATTAAACTGTTTGGACAGATTTACAATCTCTATATTCTAAAACAGGAAATTTAAACCTAGGGAGACCAAGATTAAACTGTTTGGACCTCCCTTTAACTAAAAATAGCGATACCGGGATAACTTTACAAAATTTGAAGGCAATTGGATGAACTTGAAGTAGCCTTCTTCATTTGGAGACTGTTTGAGCAAATATGGAGCATTGCAGCAAGCAAAGTACGACATATTTGGCCTGTGAAATTCCAATCATGAAAAATGAATACCTGCTGCAGCAGGAAGCTAACATTAGAAAAAGGAAAGAGGAATTTTGTAGCTCTGCGTAGGCAGTAGTTTGAAACCCTTAGAGGTAGCGCAATTTCTTGGCCAAGAGGGTCAATTTCTTGAGGAAAAGTTGATTTCTCTAAGAAAGCGAGAGAGAAATCAGATTTCTCCAGTTAGAGGATTACTGCAAAGGGAGCAACCAACGTTTTTCTTGCAGAGAAGATCTCTAGCTGGACACAACATTTTGCAACCGTTGTTAGTGCAAAATAGTGTCAGGAGGAAGAAAGAGCACATATTGAGGGAAATTTTTCTTAGGGGACTTCTAGCTTTAGAAATTCAATTTTCTCTTCCAGATCAACAATCGTTGTGAGTAGAATTACTCACTCCAGCAGGGAGTTCATAGAGCCTAGCAGGAGCTGAGCAAAAGAGAAGAGGAGGATTTCGACTTATTTTACTGAGATGGCCACTGCCGACTACGAGATCGAGACACGTTGGACGGTGCTTCCAACTATCTCATCTGGAAGGAAAGGTTGTCCTTCCTTCTGGATGGATATGGCCTGAAGCCATTCATAAATGTAGTGGTATCTTTTCCCCCAGATGCAGATCAACTGAAGGAATATCGAAAGGAGATGGCGAGGGAAAAGAGGTTGATTCTTGACAGTGTTCGAGATCACATTGTATCACACATAGTGAGGTAGGGAACAACCAAGGAGATGTGGGATACAATTTCCATGCTATACCAAGGCACTTCCGAGCAGCAGAAGATGTACTTGGAGGAAAAGATGAGATGCACCAAGATATAGAAGGGGGAACAGATAGACCCCTACCTCACTAGTATTCAAGAGATCTGGGACCAGTTGTTAGTTGTTGGAGCATCACCTCATGCCACAGAGCTAGTACGATTGGCACTCAACAATGTCTCTGAGGAGTGGCAGGTATTTGTCCAAAGAATTTTGGGTGGAGAAACCTTGTCAAAGTGGGGCATGATGTGGGCCGATTTGCAGTGGGAGGAATTGAGGCAAGACTTAGTGAAGAGCTCCATTAGTGGCAGAAGCAGCGGGTCGAAGTAGGTGAAGGAGGAGGAGAATGTGGCCCTTGCATCGTAGGGTCTTAGTCAAGGATAGAGGGAGCAACGAAAGAATAAGAAGGACCTGTCAAAGGTCAAGTGCTTCAGATGCGGTGAGCTTGGTCACTACAACATCCAGTGTCTTATCAAGAAGAAGGACAAGAAAGGAGAAGTAGGACCAGGAGGTAGCTCATCCCGAGATTGATAGGTTGTCCTCCAAGCTGGAGGAAGACTTCGCCATGTTTGCTGACATACCCCCAAGATTGAAATGGGGTGCTTGATATTGTAGCCTAACAATGTTATAGATGGGCAAGATTCTTGAGGAGGTCCACCTCTTGAATAAAAACTTTGCTTCGGGATCCCACAATATTCTAGTAGGAGGTTGGATCCATGGAAATATATGTAGTCAGATGCTAGAGTGATAAATGCAGATTCTAGTTACAGTCATATGTTGGGGAGCACGGTGCATAATTGGTAGCAATGAAGTTGGCATAATGCAGACTCAGTAGCAGTGCAAGTGTCAGTGATAACGCAAATACTAGTAACAGCCAGAGACTCGGGTGATAGATGTATCAAACTGATCACAATTGATTTAGTATTTTAGATGCTTGAAGTTCAAATGTTGCAGTTGCAGCTACAACAAATGAAGAGGGAGTTGCAGTGCAGATGCAGTGTTGGCAACAGCTCAGTTAGCAGCAACACAGATGCAACACATATAAGGGTTGCGCATTGGTTGGTGGGCAGCAGCAACTAGACATCAATAGCATGACAGGAGATGATGCAGAGATAGGGTGTTGTTTCAGTGGGTTGCAACACTAAAACATATTCCTCGCGAAGATGGAGTGTTATTTTTTGTAACATTGTATGTGTTATAGCCATGAGATTTGGTGGAGAGGCTAGAATACATGTATTTTACAATACCCATGAATCGTTTCTAGAAATTCCACCTAAAGATGACTTAATTAGATTTATTAGTCAGTTTTTAATATTTCCTAAGTCTAAACTTAGGAAATATGATTAATTAATTAGAATTAATTAATTCATGGTGAGAATGTTCTAGAAAAGTACATGGATCAATTTCTAGTTAATCCCAACCATCGATTAAGATTTAATTGTGGCCGTTGAAGTCTCCACAGAGGATTATAAGAAGAAGTCGATGGGGCTTGGAAAGGACACACCAAATCAATTGAGCATTTAATTTTGTTGGGAAATCGATCTCCAGAGTAACAACATTTTGGCGTCGGAGGTGATTAAGTGAGATTGAAGTAGTGAGAGAGGGGCAATGATAGTGAACTCAGAGGAAGATTTTCCAATTCTGACGACTCCATTGTAGAGAGGCAATGATTGCCACAGAGAGGCAGTGCAGAGCCCTCTTGGGGAGATTTCCATTTTGTTGGGGAGAAGGAGAAATTCTGAGCCAGAAGCTGGGGAAAGTGTTTGGAGGCAAAGAATATTAGTTTCCCAAACAACAGTTGACGAGACAGTGAGAGGAGACGCAATTCTGAGCTTGTGGGATGCAATACGTAGGTTGACACAGTGATTGCACAGAGGGAGCAAGGAGCATCTCAATTTAAGTTGAGGTTAGTGTTGGATCGCCTGTGGAGTGAGGAATTTTTCTCACTAGTTATTATTGCCAGTTGTTTCTCTTTTTGGATACAACCAGTTTGGGCATCCATACTTTGTACTCAAATTTTTACTACTGCATAATATCAAAACCCTCAGCTGCTGCATCAGTTTTCCCGAGTTGGGATTTTTCCAGGGACTTAGTCCAAAACTAATAGTGTCATATTGTGTGTGTGCATTTATTTCTTGCAACATTTTTATTTCTTCCACAATATTTGTTTTGTGAAGGTTGCAATATATTTGTTTCGATATTTATCGCAACACACAACAAATAATTTTCTTAATTAAATTAACAAATAGAAGAAATAACATCAATTGCTGCAATAAGATTCGGGGTTAGTCGAATTTTCACAAAGACATATTTCTTACAACCTCAATGTAGATTTCCAATTTAATCGACAATTTTTTTTACATATTAATTTCATACAACCATGCAAAATTATCACATAGCTATACATTAATTTCAATAAAGAACTAATTGTGAAAATTCCTAAACCCGGAATCCCTACTGCAGCAAACTGGTGTTACTTCTCCTACTCATTAATCCATACAAGTTATTTACTGTGCTCTACAATAAATATTGAAGTAAATACAACTACAACATTCACTAATTAAAATAATATGCCAAAGCAAGAAACTGAACAGGAAAAAGATAAAACACATATACATAGTTATTTTTAGAGAAATCTCTCTAGAAAAACCCAATGCAGGAAAACCGATGCAACAACTGAGGGTTTTTTTGTTATGTAGTAGTAATTTATGAATACAATCTCTTGATGCCTTCTCGAAAATCCAATTATAGAGAATATCACTGACAGAGGGATTTTTGAGATTACCTCACAATATCACTTGAAGTCCTGGCTGATCCAACCCTTGAATGAAAAACCCATGGTTGCCTTTGCATAGTGTCTACATCAGCTCAACATTGCACTATCTAGGACTTGCATAACTCTTCCTAGCTGATCGATTTTCCTTTGAGATTTTGAATTCTTCTCTCCCGGTCTCACACCTCGGCTTCCAGCTGCAAAAATCGAACCCTCCAGCAAATTCAAACTCCCTTAAGGCTTCTGCGCTGCCTCTGCATCAACCTCTCTGGCTCTGCCTTTACTGGATCTCTCTCTCTCTCTTCTCTGTTGAGTATTCTCCGACCGAGAAAGATTTCTCTCTGGATACTATCCATGCCCCTTTCTGCAAAAGAGCATTATCGAAAATCTCTCTGGTCGCTGCTCTGCTTCAGCAAATCGAACTTTTCATCTCCCCTTTGTGTGTCCTCCAAGTGCCCCTCAAGTCTCTTCTTATATCTTTCTGTTGGACAACCAACAACCCAGATTAACTTCCAATAAATGGCTTAGATTATTTTGGATTGATCTTCATCTTCTTCTAAAAGTTACACCCACTGTTTAGATTATTACCCATTAATTATTTTAATTTCCTAAGTTTAGACTTAGGGTCCCATTAAAAATAATTAATTATTTTAATAAAATTATCTCCGAGTGGAGTTCCCCAAAAGGATTTATGGGTATTGGAGAATGCATGTGTCCAAGCCTCCCTGCAAATTTTGAGGCTTAGAGCATATCTGATGCTACCAGAAATTAACACTCCCTCTTAGCGAGGAATGTGCTATAGTAATGCAACATGTTGCAGGATCACTTTGACTCTGAAACATCTCTCTCGGCGCTGCTGATGTCTGACATCGCTACCCACCAAATTCTGCGCAAATGTTGCATCTGCACTGCTGCTGACCCTGCCAATGTCAACACTGCATCTGTCCTACAACCCTCATAAATTTTGCATCTGTGTTGTTGCTGGCACTGCGACTGGAAACATTGCATCTGCACTGCAACCTTCTCCAACTGTTGTTGCTACTGCGTCAACAACGGAAAAACATCCAAAATTACTGAATTGGTGTTTAGTATGATGTATCTCGTTGCTGGAGTCTAACTGCTACTAGTCTCTACTACTCTAAAGCCTTTGCACTGCTGCTAAGCTTTGCTCTGTGCCAACTGCACTACTTCCAACTCTACTTTGAGCTGCTCAGTCTCTAGCGCTCCTAGCCACTGCAATTGTCTCTTCGACACTCCTCTGCACCAACTGACACTGGTCCATCCTGCCACTTCTACTCTGGGCTCCTGTAGCAAGGAATTGATTCGAGAGGTGGACTCCTCAAGGATCCTGCCCATCTGTAGCTCTTTTGAACTATAGTTGTAAATCAACTTACCTCCCTCTTGGAGGTATCTCAGCTGTCATGGCAAACTCATCCTCCTTGATCTTCATGGCTGCAACTTTCAGATCATGCTTCTCATGTTTGTCCTTCTTTCTGAGAGGACACTGTGTTGCGTAGTGACCGAGTTCACCACACCTGAAGCATTTGATCTTTGAAACATCTTTCTTCTTCTTCTTTTGCTCCAACTGCCCCTTGGATGCAAGGCCTGCATTCTCTTCCTCCTCCTTGGGCTTCGACCCACTGCTTCTACTTCTGTCAAGTTTACACTTGACCAAGAACCTCCTTAACTCCTCCTGCTTAAGAGCTTCCCACATCTCATCCTAGTTTGGCAAAGTCGACCCGCCAAGGATGCTCTAGACAAAGACATTCCACTCCTCAAATACTGAATTTAGGGTCAGTCTTACCATCTTAGAACCTTGAGTTGTTGACCCCACAATTGCCAATTCATCTCGGGTCTCCTGAAGCTTTGCAAGGAATGGATCAATGTGTTCCCCCTTCTGCATCTGCATAGATCTTATCTTCTGCTACTCGGAAGATCCTTGATACAACGTCGACAAGGCATCCCACATCTCCTTGGCAGTGTTTCTGAAAACGATGTGACATAATATATGATCCTTCACTCTGTCGAGGATCATTCTTTTTGTCTTCGCCATTTATCCCTTGTACTTCTTGAGCGGATCTGGATCTGCGGGCACAACTACCATGCTGTCAATCTAGGTTTTGAGAAAATGCTCATCCAGAAGGCATGACATCCTTGCCTTCCATATCACATAGTTGGATTCCCCATCTAACCTATCCTAATCTTTCAGTCCACTGGCTTCCATCTTTGCCAATCGAAAAAGTCGAATAACCTCCTCTCCTCTACGCAACACTAGAATGACTTACACACTCCCTTCTGGACCTTGAAGATTTTCCCCTCTTTGCTGCTGCTCAACTAGTGATAATTCAAACTCCTTGGCTGGAAGTCCTCTAAGGAAGGATTCCCTCAACCGTGTCCCTCTCTTGCCTATGACGTCTTTCTTCCCAGCAACTGCCTGTAGAAAACTATGTCCCACCAAAAAACCCATCTTCGTTGAAGCTTCTCATGCGCTGCTCCCTTTGCCACTTGCAGATTTCGATCTGGAAATCTTACCTCTTTGTCAATGAGGTAAACATACTATATAGGGTATGTTCTTGATTCATATCATGTTCCAACAAATTTTTAAGTCTTTACTATGTTACACTTAGTAGGGATGTCATTTTCCCCTCAATTATGCTCTAATAACTACTTTTAGCAATATACTCTCTAGGAAATAGCCAACAAGAACATACTTAAATCAATTGAACAATGTGGCATAATCATTCTCATTAACATAAGTATTATACCTTCTCCCAAGTGGAGTTTCAAATTATATTTAGAACCAATGTTTTCATAAGTGTGTTGACATCATTGAGGAAATTTTTTGTGAGCTAATTTATGAACAATTACAAGGGATTCAACTAGAATTATAGGGTTTTGGATTAGTCTTTATAATGAGAGAAGACCAAGGTTCAATTTATTAATAACACCAAATATAACTTAAAGACAAAGATATAAATACCACAATATTGTGATTAAACAAAATAAACTTAGTAATGATGTAAATGTCTAATGTAGCAATGTTGATAGGAATCCTGAAATGAATGGTTTGAGTAAAGAGAATGATAAGATGCACATACATGAAATACTCAACATAACAAATGATAAATTAGAAAAAGAATAAGATGATAGCTATAAATGATATATCTTTCCTTTGACAAGACTTAAAAAATAACTCTCTTCTATTGCTTATCTGAATTTAAGCAACAATGAAAATTCATTGTTCAAACTTCAATGTTCATTGGCTTGATATTCTTAGGAAGAGGCTCAAACAAATATGAAAAGAACATTCTAAAAACATCATGGTATATGATCCTCCATGAGATATCAAGTCTCTACATCTAGGATGATTGAAGTTTTTTATTTATAATTGAGACATAGATTGGGATTTGAAGAATAGGCTTGAAATGGTTATTAACAAATTTTCTCAAAGTGATAGTTTCATGTGTGCTCATGTTTCTTGTAATATCTTACATACAAATAAATAAAATCTACGTAATGTAAATTAAGAAATATTAAGAACTAAGACTTCAGTTTATTATCTTTCAATTGTTTCTAATATCACTAAGTTATATTTGTGTTAAGATATGTAGCTTGGGAGGTACTCCCACAACCCCTGGTGTATTAGGTTTGTGTGGAGTTGGCCCACGAAAAAGACATTTTGTGGGCTATGTACCCAAGTGATTGGATTTGGGCGCATGTTGGTGGGCTAAAGACCCAGAATATATTATTGTTAATTCTAATTAATGATGTAGGAGCCCCTAAGACAATGATTAGAGAGGATATAAATACAAGTGACTTAAGAGAGGTCTAACACACATAAGAGCATTCATTCTTATGTTATATTTTCCCTAGAAAGGAAACGAGTTACATTAGGGGGTTGCAGGAAGTGTATGGTCTACCTTGAGCAGGGAAGAAGGAAGATTTTGTCTAGGATAAAGGTTGAGCTAGCTCAGATAGGGAGATTGAGTTTATGTGGGATGATTTTGACATAGAAGGACATTTGTCCAAGCTTGAAAGAAGGCTGAAAATATTTGTGTAAAGTTGTGTTATGTTTTGTGGAAAAGGAAGGGAGTCGAGCCCTAGAATGAGGGTTTTTTAGCCTCAGTCTAGTTTTCCAATGTGGGCTGCAGGTCTTGTGATGCTACACTAGATTTCTAGGCCTAATCTGAGCCCTAAAAGAGTCCTAAATCTGCCTCAAATAGTGAACATAGACAATGTGTTGTATTGGATGAAGAGAAAGCATTGAATGTTGTCATGTGGGCCAATATATAAGTGTAGAATGATTGTTGAGCCTGTGCGTTGAAGACTTTCCTGCAATGGTGTGTTAGGACAGTGCGTTGAAGCCTATGTACAATCACTTGAATGTTGTAAAGAGGTTGTGAGAAAACTGATTGGTTAGGGTTGCATTGGACATTGAATTCATGGGTGAATTTAAGTTATGAGTCAACCTCGTTGTGGTGTGTATGTACAATGATTTGATGAAGCAAGCATCACTATGAGAGGGAAAACATTTAAATCCTATGAACAATGAATTTGGAGCAGTTGAGTTATTGTGTGAAGGCAAATTTTTGAGCTAAAGCGTGCAAGTGAATCTGAAGTTGTAGATATCCTTGTGAGCAATTGAAGGAAGATGTATTGGAGCAACATATTCGCTGCAAGTATAGGTGGAAAAAGACCTCGCAAGTGTTCAAGACAAGTGGACTGAAAGGGTTAGTGTAAGTGGTTCTTTAGAAATTAAGTCAAGTTTGTTCTTGTTCTTGAGCATATTGGTTGTCAAGTGTTGTTGACATCAAGCCCTAGTTTTTCTTGTATGAGGGCTAATTGTAATGGCCATGATCCATGGTATGAGAGCCCTATGTTTTTGTATTAAAGTTGTAATATAAACAAGTTTTGAGTTTGTAAATGTATTGTGTACTTCATTGATTCGCTATTGTACATTTTCCATTGTGCGCTTGGAAGTTGTGCTATTTCAGTGTGTTTGTGATTGTGTTTTAAGCATAGACTTGATTTTGAAGTTACGAAGAAAAATCAACAATTTACAACATCAATATAATACTTACTTTTAACTAGGAAATATTGATTTTTAACTAGGAGATAGTCTTAAGATGTTAATCAATTTAATTAAAAGGAAATTCCTTGTCTTACAATGTTTTTCATTGAAAGTTTCAAGTTTTCATGTTGTAAATGTTTTTAAAATAGGCATTTTCTTTATCCTTGAATTTCCTTGTTATTTATCAAAAAGATTGAATGCCTCTATTTACTATAATTAAATAACAATGTTGCAAACATTGTTTGGGCAAACATATTGTTGGGGGTATTGAGATAAACTTATCAATGGCATTAAGAAGGTTTTAAAAATACTAAAATATTCATTTTCTTTTCAATCTTTTAAACATCTAAAATGATTGTTTCTTCTTGGCCCTTTTATGGTTAAAAGATAATAGTGGGTAACATATTGTTGTTAATCCCTTGGTTTCCCTATTCAATATGAGAAACAAAACCTAAAAAGAATCTCTTGAAACATAGTATATTTTCCACCAACTTATGACATTTTCAAATTTCAAAATTTGAAAACATCACAAAATTTGCAACATTGCTAAATAACTTTTCAACATTTTCCCTCATTAAGATAAATAAAATGAAATATTGGCTATATGTCATTTAGCCTTTGTGAATTTTCTCTGCATAATACATTTCAATTAATCCTTCGAAATATCAAATATTTTCCATATCTCTCAATAGTTTCAAATTTCAACATATCAAGATATTTGTAACATTGCTAAATAATGTTTTAATATCTTCCCTCACAAAGATGAATAAAATGAAATATTGAATATACATCATTTAGTTTTTGTGATTTTGTCTCACTACAATCTACTTCAACTCACGACTTGTTTTATTTTGTCCTAACATAGTTCTCAACTGTAACATACCTAGTTCTCTCAATGACTTACAGAGGTCATGGGGTGCCCAAAAATTTATTTTTCCTTTTACTAGCTTGACAATAAGATCTAATACCACTTTGTCACATACCCCTATTAAATTTATCCTAACCACTCGCAAAAACCTGATTTTCATCTCATACATTTTGTCAAACACTTTACATGTAAACCTTTTTTCAAATACTTTGTATACAACCAATTGAGTAGTATTTTTCTTGTATACATTTTGTCAAACATTTTGTATGAAATGAAGTCAAAAACATTGTTCTAATTCCACTTGTAACATACTAACTAAAACATACCACTCAATCATGCAACTTTTGATTTTTTCCTTCGAGTTATTTTATAAAATAGTTTGTATGCAAATTGTAATAAAAAACCTTTAACACATTTCTTCAAAGTCTTTGCATGTAAATAGACATATATCAACAACAACAATACTATCATACAACACTAATATCCCCATCCACAAAACAACATTTTCGTTGGGGCATTTCATCAAATAATTTGTATGCAATGAGTCATTAAACCATTTCTACATTTCTTCGAACACTTCACATGCAAACTAATATAAAAAATTCTTTACATGCAAATAGGCATATCTAAAATATAGGAATACTATTATGCAACAATACTATCCTCATCTAGAAAACAACATTTTCATTGGGGAATTGCATGAAACGGTTTGTATGCAATGAATAATTTAACCATTTAAGTATTTCTTCAAACTCTTTGCATGCAAACTAATATAACAAATTCTTCAGTGCATCTCCTAAATTAGAGGAGTCTAAGTTCTAAAAAACTGAATCAAATGATGAGTGAGAGTTCCCCTCATTATGGTTAATATTTCAATATCCGGAACCTTCCATATGAAAAGTTATAGAAAAAATGCTAATGTGAACTATTTCAAGCATGATTTTAAGAGAATTTAGGAAGGCCAACTTCCTCTGACCATATCTCCTAAAATATCGTGACCCAAGATCTTAAAGTTGGATCAGATGATACGAGATTTTCTCTCAATATGGTCCAATTAAGCTTCTAGAACCTCCTTGAAGAATAGTAATAGCAGAAATGCCAACATGACTTGTTTGATGCACAATCTTAGGAGCAGTCACGAAGATTGTTTTCCTTTGATCATATCTCCTAAAACATTGTGATCCAAGATTTGAATGTTGGAACATATGATCATCAAGATTTTCCCTCACTCTAGTCCAAGTGTCAACTTTTGGAACCTCCCAAAAGAAAAGTTATAGTAGAAATGCCAACATGATATGTTTGATACATGATTTTAGGAGCATTCAAGAAGCTCAAATTCCTTTAATCATATATCTTAAAATATCGTGAACCAATATTTGAAAGTTGGATCAAATGATTAGTAGGATTTCCCCTCACCATGGTCCAAGTTTCAGCTTCTAGAACCTTCCTGAAGAAAAATTTGGAGGAAATGCCAACATGACTTGTTTAAAGATGCATTTAGGAAGCCCAATTTCCTATGATCATATTTCCTAAAATTTTGCAACCAAAGATCTGAAAACTAGACCAGAGGATAAACAAGATTTCCCCTCACCATGGTCTAAGTTTTTGCTTCTAGAACTTGACAAAAGAAAAGTTATAACATAAAAGTGAGCAATTGTAATCACAAAGCTTTGCATATCCCCATGCAACAAATTAACTTGCACATAAAAATCAAGACTGTTATTTTTTGTAGCATTGGATGTGTTCTAGCCACAAGATTTGGCGGAGAGGCTAGAATACATGTATTCTCCAATACCCATAAATTGTTTTTGGAAATTCCACATAGAGACGAATTAATTAGATTTATTAGTCAGTTTTTAATATTTCCTAAGTCTAAACTTAGGAAATGTCGTTAATTAATTCATGGCGAGAATGTCCTAGAAAAGTGCATGGATTGATTTCTAGTTAATCCTAGCCATCGATTAAGATTTAATCGTGGCTGTTTAAGTCTCAACAGAGGATTATAAGAAGTCGATGGGGCTTGAAGAAGAGACACACCAAATGAGTTGAGCATTTGATGTTGTTGGGAAATCGATCTCCAAAGTAGCAACATTTAGTTGACAACGGTGATTCAGTTAGATAGAAGTAATGAGAGAGGGGCAAAGATAATGAAGTCTGAGGAATATTTTCCAATTCTAGCGAGTACATTGTAGAGAGACAGTGATTGCCAGAGAGAGGTAGCGCAGAGCCCTCTTGGGGAGATTTCCATTTTGCTGGGGAGGAGGAATTTTAAGCTAGAAGATGGGTAGAGGGACCAGAGGCAAAGAGTTTTAGTTTCCCAGAAAACATCTGACGAGACAGTGAGAGGAGACATAGTTCCGAGCTTATGATATGCAGCAACTGCATAGAGGGAGAAAGGAGCAGCTCAATTCGAGCTAAGGTCAGTGTCAGATCGCCTGTGGAGTGAGAAATTTTTCTCACTAGTTATTATTGCCAATTATTTCTCTGTTTGGATAACCAGTTTGGGCATCCATAGTTTGTACTCATATTTTCACTACTGCATAATATCAAAACGTTTAGTTGTTGCATCGGTTTTCCCGAGTTGGGTTTTTCCAGGGACTTAGTCCAAAAATAACAATGTCATATTGTGTGTGTGCATCTATTTCTTCTAGCATTTATATCTCTTCCACAATATTTGCTTTGTGAAGGTTGGAATGTATTTGTTTCAATACTTGCTGTAGTACACAACAAATAATTTGTTTAATTATATTAACAAATAGAAGAAATAACATCAGTTACTGCAATAAGATTCGAGGTTAGCCAATTTTTTACATTGTATTAGAGCACAGATTGTAAGCCAGAAAGCTCAGTAGCAAAAGGGAAGAGGAATTTCGTAGCTTTGCGTAGGTAGTGGTTCGAAACCCTCAGAGGTAGCTTAGTTACTTGGTTAAGAGGGTCAATTTCTTGAGGAAAATCGATTTCTCTAAGAAAACGAGAGAGAAATCAAATTTCTCCAATTCGAGGATTATTGCAAAGGGAGCAACCAATGTTTTGCTTGTAGATAAGATCTCTAGCTGGACGCAACATTTTGCAACCGTTGTTAGTGAAAAATAGTGTTAGGAGGAAGAAAGAGCACACATTGAGGGAAATTTTCCTCAGGGGACTTCTAGTTTTAGAAGTTCAATTTTCTCTTGTAGATCAACGATCGTTGTGAGCAGAATTACTCACTCCAGCAGGGAGTGCGTAGAGCCTAGCAGCAGCTGAGCAGAAGAGAAGAGGAGGATTTCGACTTATTTTACTGAGATGGCCACTGTCGACTACGAGAGCTGATCCGAATCGGATCCACAAAAGACTGTCAAAAACCTTGACTGTGTTGAGTTGAACAAATCCTTGAAAATTCCAAAACAACGATCAAAAAATGCCTTGAACCAGTGGCCATGGCAGCTGACGTGGAACAACAAGGACCTCGGTCAAAGCGCGCTGACCGAGACCCATGGAGACTGTGCAAGAGGTCAAAATAGCCCTTGGAAGCCCAAGATCGGGAAAAGGAGGCAATTTTGATGCGTGATTAGTGGTGCTTAGCGCTAATCGCGCATCGCGAGGTGAACAAGGCTAAAGTGGAAGGCCTTAAGCACTCGGTCACGTTGGGAGCCAGAGAACCGCGGGCAGAAAAGCAAAAGCGCTAAAGGACAAAGGCGAGACCCGTGCTATGGAAAACCAGCGGTATTGATCAGGGTGCCCTTGAATGGTAAGAGGTTTTGGAGGAGAGCGGAGCGATCCCACTCAACGATCGACGCGTAGCAGCGGAGGTGAGAGAAAAACCGTCGTGATCGCGCGCTAACGGTTGAGCAAGTCAACCGCGCTCGATGTGCGTATGACGTTGGATCTGGAGGAGCCCAGATCGGATGTCTGAGATTGCGCTCGATAGGAAGAAGAAAAGACAGAGAATTAAACCGCGATTTAAAAGGATTTGGAATCTGTTTGACTGCCATGGTGAAGAAAGAACGTATCCACGACAGAACTGAAGAAATGAATCGACGAGCAGACTGGCGCTATTCCGATGGGGACACGTGGCACTTCCCGAGCGTTCATGCTGACGCCGAACATGGAATTCCAAGCGCAGATGCAGAAGGAGAATCGACGCAGGCGGGAGAGGAACCGAACAGGCATAAGGATCGAATGGTTAAAGCCATGAACAGAGATAGTCGGAGAGGGCGAAGGATTTTGAGAGAAGTCCAAGCGACCAGAGAGACAATGAATAGTGAACCCTGAGAAGAGGACTAAACACAGAGAATAGTAAAGCCAAGTAGAGGAGACAGAGGGCTGAGCTGACCATAGGCAATGTCGAGCACCAGAGAGCTTGAAGTTTCAAGCCTTCCCATAGAGGAATCTGTCTGGATTGAGCATCACAGTTGGCTCTTTCCAATGTAGGCCAAAGGTCATAGAGCTGGTAGGAAGAACAAGAGTGTGTGTACTCTGAGTGGCTTGGGGAATCCAAGAACCACCCTACCAAGCAAAATCTGCTTTAGGAGAACTCACATTGAGTCCCTGTATTGCAATTTCTCTGCTGTAAGACACAATAAAACAAGGCCACCACTGAAGCTGGATCGGAGACGTAGCCCTAGAGAATAGGGTGAACTCCTTATTAAAAATTCTTGTGTCTTTGTGTTGCTTACTGTATTTCTCTGTTGTCTTTCTATTTAAATGTCTATTTATTGGCAATCTGATCGATCCGTTGCTTGAATAACACAAAACACACACTAGCACATGAGTCTGTACTACCTTTTGTTTAATAAATCTTCAACTGAGGTCACTCATAGGGTGATTATCATATCAAGTGGTATCAGAGCTTTAGGCTGTAAGGTTAGACAAGCTTGTGTTGGTTTAGCTGTGAATGCTCACTAGATCGAAGCTCAATTTAGGAGAAGGAGAGTTGGTGGAAACTAATCCTGAAATTGGGAGAGTCTATTCTCGGAAGACAATGTCAGAAGAAGGTTCTATAGGGCCAGACCTCTAGTTCATAGAAAGTTTCCTAGCTATAAAGTCTATGGTAGAAGAAATGTATAGGGACTTAAGAAAGCATAAGGATGAGGATTCATCAGGCTCTAAACAAGGAAAAGAAGAAGATGAATCTCATTCCCATGACCACTCCAAAGGAAAGGGGAAAGAAAAAAGCTTTCCTACACCTCCTAATAGCCCTGTGCATAATAAGAAAGCATCCTTGATTAAATTGGATGACAAATTTGATTTGCCTATATATGATGGAGAGCTAAATGCTGAAAAGTTGGACAATTGGATTAGACAAATTGATGTGTATTGCAGAGTACAGAACATAGACTCAGACAAGAGTAAGATTCAGCTGGCAAGCCTATGGCTAGGAGGCACTGCCTTGGTTTGGTGGGAAGGCAGAACCCAAGCTGATATGAAAAGACATGGCAAGACCATCTCTGTCTGAAGTGAATTTGTTGCTGCAATCAAAAAGCAGTTCTATCCGTTGGCCTACATGCAACAAGCCATGATGAGTTGGCAAACTCTTCCACAGTTGAAAGGGCAAAGTGTACAAGGGTATACTCAAGAATTCAGAAAGAGAGCATTGATGTTGGGTGTCTCATTAGACTCACCAGAAACTCTTTTGAAGTACATTGGTGGTCTACACAGCTACATGAGGCATACCATCCTCATGTTTAATCCCACTAGTATAGATGATGTATTTGTACAAGATACTCATCTAGAAGCTAGAGGAAAGAATGGAAATCCAGAAGTTGAGGGACCATCCCAACCCACTGTAAGCAAGAGCAAGGAGAAAAGAAAGCAGAAGTGGAAAGCAAGGAAGGCTAACACTGCACAAAAAGGCAAAGATTCATGCACTCACTGTAAAAAGGAGGGGCATGATGATGAGCATTGCTGGATTCTGCATACAGAGCTGAGACCTAAGAAGTCTGAGGGCAAGAAGAAGAAGGTTGCTACAACTATTCAACAAGATTTGGGGTTAGACTCGAGAGATGAAACAATCATTGCAGCCACAGGTATAAAAGGTAATAATTCTGAAGCAGCTACTAGTAATTATGCTCAATCTGTTATTGATGAAGAACATGAGAGAAAAAGACGTGAGCTTTTCCATATTCGAGTTATTTCCAAAAATCAAAAGATTGATACCTTGTTTGATAGTGGCTCACAATTAAATCTAATTTCTGAAGCAATTGTAAAGAAATTGGGATTAACAACTACACCTCATAAGAAACCATACCCATTAGGATGGTTGAATGATAAAGCACAACTGCAAGTGACTAGACAGTGCAAACTCAAGTTTTCTTTTGGGTCAGCATTTGTAGATGAGGTTGAGTTAGATATAATTCCTTTGGATATATGTTGAATTGTTTTAGGAAGTCCTTACTTGTATGATAAAAAGGCTATTTTATATAGAGCTGAGAACAAGTATCTACTTGTTAAAGATGGAATCGAATACTTTGTAAGAGCTCACAAGCTCAAGAATAATTATACTCTCATAAACTCAGGACAGATGAAAAGAATGATAAATCCATGCAAACAGTTCTTACTGATGGTTGTAAAGGAAAAGGCACCTGATAAGACCAATATATTTGAGGGTTGTAATGCTGATCAACAAACTGATATAGAAAAGATTGTTTCAGAGTATGATGTCTTATTTCAAGAACCTAAAGGTATGCCATCCAAAAAGGGAATAGTACATGATATTATTTTGTAGCAAGATGTTCCTTTGCCTAACATTGGAATGTACATGTTATCTGCTTTAGAAGATGTTGAAATCAAGAAGCAGGTGCAGGAGTTGCTCGAGAAAGGGTTCATCAAGCCTAGCACATCACCATGTGGGTCACCGATCGTTCTGGTGAGAAAGAAAGATGGCCCGTGGAGAATGTGCATTGATTACCGAGCACTGAATAAGATAACAATAAAAAATCATTATCCCCTTCCTCGCATAGATGATCTTTTAGATCAATTGAAGGAAGTTGTTTATTTCACCAAGCTGGATTTGCACAATGGATACCATCAGGTCCAGAGTTGCAGAGCCAAAGATGCTGGAAAGACGCTTCAAAACAAAGCAGGGATTGAAATGATGGCTTGGTTTTATGCCTTTTGGCTTGACCATGCTCCTCCTACTTTCATGAGATTAATGAATGATGTACTCAGACCTTTTCTTGATGATTTCGTTATTGTGTATCTGGATGACATTTTGATTTTTAGTAAAACGTGGGAAGAACATTTAAAGCATGTTAAGTAGACCTTAGATGTTTTGAAAAGAGAAAAACTGTATGTTAAACTCTCCAAATGTGAATTTGGCAAAACCTCTCTAAATTATTTGGGTCATATAGTAGGGGGAGGTGAATTGAAAATAGATCCCTCTAAAGTGGCAGTCATCATGAACTGGCCTAAACCCAAGTCTGCTACAGAAGTGAGAAGCTTCTTAGGAGTAGCACAGTATTGGAGGAAGTTCATATCAAACTTTTCCTCAATTGTAGCTCCCTTACATGTTTTTACAGGATTGAACAAGGTGTTTCAGTGGGGAGGCAAACAGCAGAAAGCCTTCGACACCTTGAAATAAAATATTAGTACAACACCTGTACTAGCACTGCCATATCTACAAAGACCATTTGAAATCCAAACTGATGCCAGTGACTATGCCATGGGAGCAGTGTTGACATAGCACGGTAAACCCATATGTTATCATTCTGAGACTTTTAATCCTGCAGTAGTTAACTATCTTACCTATGATAAAGAATTGTATGCATTAGTTCAGAGTGTGAAAAAGTGGAAACATTACTTAATGGGCAAGGAAACAGTAATACATACTGATCATCAGCCACTTCAATACCTACACTCCCAAACTAAATTGCAGCAATCAAGACATTACAGATGGATGGGGTTTCTACAACAATTTCATTTAGTCATCAAGTATAAAAAGGGCATACATAACAAGGTTGCAGATATGTTATCTAGACCCATTATAAATGCATCTACCATACTTAAGCATAATTATGTGCTGCATGAAAGCTACATAGAACAATATGCTCATGATATGGACTTTAAAGATGTATATGCAACTTTGAGTCAAAGCAAAAGAGTAGAAGAATTGGACTATCATGTGAAGGACCGACTCTTATATCATTGTGGGAAACTCTGCATTACACAAACTAAGAGAGCAAAGATAATTAGGGAAGCACACACTTCTCTGATATCAGGTCACTTTGGGGTAAGTAAAACAGTTGCACAATTGCAAAGGTTCTGCTATTGGCCGAAAATGAATGAGACAATTTTTAGATATGTAAAGGTGTGCTATGTGTGCTAAAAGCAAGCCCAAGAATAGAAAACTAGGCTTGTACACTCCCTTGCCAGTTCCTTCTCACCCTTGGGAAAGCATTTCCATGGATTTCGCTGGAGGACTGCCTAAATCTAGGAAAGGTCATGATTATCTATATGTTGTTGTGGATAGGTTCAACAGAATGTGTATTTTGATACCCTGTAGTAAACAAATTACAGCTGAACAAGCTGCAAAATTATTCTTTGAACATGTATGGGTTCATTTTGGATTACCCACTTCTATTGTATCTGATCGAGACAACTGATTTGTGGGGAAGTTTTGGTCCGGTCTGTGGGAACTAATGGACACCAAGTTGAAGAAAAGCACAACTTTTCATCCACAAACAGATGGACAGACAGAAGTAGTTAATAGGACGGTGATCCAGTTACTGAGAGGATATTGCAACAAACTTCCTAAGCTTTGGGATGAGCACTTGTGCTATGTGCAGCATGCTTACAATAAAGCCAAACACTCTTCTACATAGAGATCTCCTTTTGAGACATGTTTTGGTTTCATACCAAGGTCTCCTTTGGATTTTGTCTTTGGTAAAGATACCATGGTTGATAGACACAGTGATGTGGAGAAGACAACTAGGTTCATTGAACAGATCCAAGAGATCCACCAGGCAGTACAGGAACAGCTGGAAAAGAGCTAGGCCAAGTACAAGGCTAGGCATGATAAGCATCGGATAGAGCATAGTTTTCAAGTTGGAGACCAAGTCTGGCTGTATATCAGCAAGGACATAATGCAAGGTGAAGGTAAAAAGCTAAAACATATCAGGTATGGACCCTTCAGGATACTTGAGAAGATTGGTGAGAATGCTTTTCGCCTTGATCTGCCAGCTTACATGCACATCTACTTAGTCGTAAATGTAGACTGTTTGAGGTTGTTTGAACCTTCAATGATTGAGGACCCTGAACAACAGAGTCAATTACCTTCTGTTGATGACCTTCTACCTAAGTACCTTAATGCGTTACAGGAAGACATAGTGTTGGACAGGAAGGTGAGGATGACGCGCAGTGGACAGGTGGAATACCTCAGGATTGGGCTTAAAGGTTCGAAGCTGAGTAGTGCAAAGTGGATTGAGATTGGACAAGTGAGACAACAGTTTCCTCACTTAGTTGATGCTTGAAGAAAACCAACTTTTGGTGGTCCAAAAACTTTTTCAGTAGGGAGGCCGTGATCCGAATCGGATCCACAAAACACTGTCAAAAACCTTGACTATATCGAGTTGAACAAATCCTTGAAAATTCCAAAACAGCGATCAAAAAATGCCTTGAACCAGTGGCCATGGTAGCTGACGTGGAACAATGAGGACCTCAGTCAAAGCGCGCTGACCAAGGCCCATGGAGACTGTGCAGGAGGTCAAAACAACCCCTGGGAGCCCTGGATCGGGAAAAGGAGGCGATTTTGATGCGTGATTAACGCTTAGCGCTAATCGCGCATCGCTAGGCGAACAGGGCTAAAATGGAAGGCCTTAAGCACTCGGTCATGTTGGGAGCCGGAGAACCACGGGCGGAAAAGAAAAAATGCTAAAGGACAAAGGCGGGACCCACGCTCTGGAAAATCGGCGGTATTGATCGGGGTGCCCTTGAACGGTAAGAGGTTTTGGAGGAGAGCGGAGCGATCCCACTTAGCGATCGATGCGTGGCAGCAGAGGTGAGAGAAAAACTGTCGTGATCGCGTGCTAACGGTCGAGCAAGTCAACCGCGCTCGACGTGCGTATGACGTTGGATCTGGAGGAGCCTAGATCAAACGGCTGAGATTGCGCCCGATAGAAAGAAGCGAAATCGGCAGGGAATTAAGCCGCGATTTAAAAGGATTTGGAATCTGTTTGACCGTCACGGTGGAGAAAGAACGTATCCACGACAGAACCGAAGAAATGAATCGATGAGCAGATTGGCGCTATTTCGATGGGGACACGTGGCACTTCCAGAGCGTTCATGCTGACGCCGAACAGGGAATTCCAAGCATAGCTGCAGAAGGAGAATCGATGCAGGCGGGAGAGGAACCGAACATGCATAAGGATCAAATGGTTAAAGCCATGAACAAAGACAATCAAAGAGAGCGGAGGATTTTGAGAGGAGTCCAAGCAACCAGAGAGACAGTGAATAATGAACCCTGAGAGGAGGATTGCACACAGAGAACAGTAAAGCCAAGCAGAGGAGACAGAGGGTCGAGCTGACCACAGGCAACGTCGAGCACCAGAGAGATTGAAGATTCAAGCCTTCCCATAGAGGAATTTGTCTGGATTGAGCATCGCAGTTGGCTCTTTCCACTGTAGACCAAAGGTCACAGAGCTGGTAGGAAGAACAAGAGTCTGTGTACTCTGAGTGGCTTGGGGAATCCAAGAACCATCCTACCAAGCAAAATCTGCTTCAGGAGAACTCACATTGAGTCCCTGTATTGTAATTTCTCTGCTGTAAGACACAATAAAACAAAGGCCACCACTGAAGCTGGACCGGAGATGTAACCCTGGAGAATAGGGTGAACTCTTTATTAAAAATTCTCGTGTCTTTGTGTTGCTTACTGTATTTCTCTGTTGTCTTTCTATTTAAATGTCTATGTATTGGAAATCTGATCGATCCGTTGCTTGAATAACATAGAACACACACCAGCACATGAATTTGTAATACCTTTTGTTTAATAAATCTTCAACTGAGGTCACTCATAGGGTGATTATCAGATCAAGAGCAGGATAGGTTGGACGGTGCTCCAACTATGTCATCTGGAAGGAAAGGATGTCCTTCCTTCTGGATGGATATGGCCTGAAGCCATTCATAGATGCAGTGTTAGCTTAATACTGAAAGGATATGGCGAGGGAAAAGAGGTTGATTCTTGACGATATTCGAGATCACATTGTATCACACATAGCGAGCCAAGGAATGACTAAGGAGATGTGGGATACAATTTCCACGCTATACCAAGGCACTTCCAAGCAACAGAAGATGTACCTGGAGGAAAATATGAGATGCACCAAGATGTAGAAGGGGGAACAGATAGACCCCTACCTAACTAGGATTCAAGAGATCCGGGACCAATTGTCAGTTGTTGGAGCATCACCTCAAGCCACAGAGCTAGTACGTTTAGCACTCAACAATGTCTCTGAGGAGTGGCAGGTATTTGTCCAAAGAATTTTGGGCAGAGAAACCTTGTCAAGGTGGGGCATGATGTGGGCCGATTTGCAACGGGAGGAATTGAGGCAAGACTTAGTGAAGAGCTCCATTAGTGGCAGTAGCAGCGTGTCGAAGTAGGTGAAGGAGGAGGAGAATGTGGCCCTCACATCAAAGGGTCTTAGTCAAGGACAAGGGGAGCAACGAAAGAATAAGAAGGACCTGTCAAAGGTCAAGTGTTTCAGATGTGGTGAACTTGGTCACTAGAGCATCCAGTGTCCTATCAGGAAGAAGGACAAGGAGAAGCGGGACCAAGAGGCAACTCATGCCGAGAGTGATAGGTTGTCCTCCATGCTGGAGGAAGACTTCGACATGTTTGCTGACATACCCCCAGGATTGAAATGGGGTGCTTGGTATTGTAGCCTAACAATGCTACAGATGGGCAAGATTCTTGAGGAGGTCCACCTCTTGAATCAGAACTTTGCTATGGGAGCCCACAATATTTTAGTAGGGGGATGGATCAGTGGCAATAGATGCAGTCAGATGCTAGAGTGATAAATGCAGAGTCTAGTTACGGTCAGATGTTGGGGAGCACAATGCATAATTGGTAGCAATGAAGTTGGCATAATGCAGAGTCAATAGTAGCGCAAATGCCTCAGTGACAATGCAAATACTAGCAATAGTCAGAGACTCAGGTGATAGATGTATCAAACTGATCACAGTTGATTCAGTATTTTGAATTCTTTTAGTTCAGATGTTGCAGTTGCAACAACAACAAATGAAGAGGGAGTTGCAGTGCAGATGCAGTGTTGGCAACAGTTCAGTTAGCAGCAACACAGATGCAACACATATAAGGGTTGCGCATTGGTTGGTGGGTAGCAGCAGCCAGACATCAGCTGCATGACAAGAGATGATGCAGAGATAGGGTCTTGTTTCAGTGGGTTGCAACACTAAAACATATTCCTCGCTAAGAGGGAGTGTTATTTTTTGTAACATTGTATCTGTTCTAAACATGAGATTTGGTGGAGAGGCTAGAATACATGTATTCTACAATACCCAGAAATCGTTTTTAGAAATTCCACCTAGAGATGACTTAATTAGATTTATTAGTCAGTTTTTAATATTTCCTAAGTCTAAACTTAAAAAATATGATTAATTAATTTTAATTCATTAATTCATGGTGAGAATGTTCTAGAAAAGTACATGGATCAATTTCTAGTTAATCCTAGCCATCGATTAAGATTTAATCGTCGCTGTTGAAGTCTCCAAAGAGGATTATAAGAATAAGTCGATGGGGCTTGGAGAAGACACACCAAATCAGTTGAGCACTTAATTTTGCTGGGAAATCGAAGTAGTGAGAGAGGGGAAAAGATAGTGAAGTCGGAGGAAGATTTTCCATTTCTGGCGAGTACATTGTAGAGAGGCAGTGATTGCCACAGAGAGGCAATGTAGAGCCCTCTTGGGGAGATTTCCATTTTGTTGGGGAGAAGGAGAAATTCTGAGCTAGAAGCTGGGCAGAGGGTCTGGAGGCAAAGAGTATCAGTTTCCCAAACAACAACTGATGAGACAATGAGAGGAGATGCAATTATGAGCTCATGGGACACAATACGTACGCTGACACAGTGACTGCGCAGAGGGAGCAAGGAGTAGCTCAACTTAAGTTGAGGTTAGTGTTGGATCGCTTGTGGAGTGAGAAATTTTCTCCCTAGTTATTATTGCTAGTTAGTTCTCTTTTTGGATATAGCCAATTTGGGCATCCATAGTTTGTACTCAAATTTTTACTATTGCATAATATCAAAACCCTCAACTGCTGCATCGGTTTTCCCGAGTTGGGATTTTTCCAGGGACTTAGTGCAAAAATAAAGGTGTCATATTGTGTGTGTGCATCTATTTCTTCCAACATTTTTATTTCTTTCACAATATTTGTTTTGTGAAGGTTCAGTGTATTTGTTTCGATATTTGTTGTAACACACAACAAATAATTTGCTTAATTACATTAACAAATAGAATAAACAACATCAGTTGCTGCAATAAGATTCAGGGTTAGCCGAATTTTCACAAAGACATATTTTTTACAACCTCAATGTAGATTTCCAATTTAATCCACAAATATTTTTACATATTAATCTCATGTAACAGTTTCATACAACCATGCAAAGTTATCACATAGCTATACATTAATTCCAATAAAGAAATGATTGTGAAAATTCCTAAACCCGAAATCCCTACTGCAACAAACTGGTGTTACTTCTCCTACTTGTTAATCCATACAAGTTATTTACTATGCTCTACGGTAAATATTGAAGTAAATAAAACTACAAGGTTCACTATTTAAAATAATATGTTGATACAAGAAACTGAATAGGAAAAAGATAAAACACATTTACATAGTTATTTTTAGAGAAATGTCCCCAGAAAAATCCAATGCAGGAAAACCAGTGCAACAACTGAGTGTTTTATTATTATGCAGTAGTAATTTCTGAATATAATCTCTTGATTCTTGAGAGGTTTTTGAGATTACCTCACACTATCATTGGAAGTCCTGTCTGATCCAGCCCTTGAATGAACAACCCATGGCTACCTTTGCATAGTGTCTGCATCAGCTCAACATCACAATTTCTAGGACCTGCATCACTCTTCCTGGCTGATCGATTTGCCTCTGAGATTCTGACTTCTTCTCTCCTGGTCTCACACCTTGGCTTCCAACTGCATAAATCAAACCCTCCAACAAATTTCAAACTCCCTCAAGGATTTTGCGCCGCCTCTGTGTCAGCCTCTCTGGCTCTCCGCTGCCTTTACTGGATCTCTCTCTCTCTCTTCTCTGCTGATTATTCTCCGATCAAGAAAGATTTCTCTTCAGATACTATCCCTGCCCCTCTCTGCAAAAGAGCATTATCGAAAATATCTCCGGCAGCTACTCTACTTCAGAAAATCGAACTTTTGATCTCCCCTATGTGTGTCCTCCAAGTGCCCCTTAGGCCTCTTCTTATATCTTTCTGTTGGACAACCAACGACCCAGATTAACTTCAATCAATGGCTTAGATTATTTTGGATTAATCCTCATCTTCTTCTAAAAGTTACACCCACAATTTATATTAATACCAATTAAGTATTTTAATTTCCTAAGTTTAGACTTATGGTCCCATTAAAAATAATTAATTATTTTAATAAAACTGTCTCCGAGTGGAATTCCCCAAAACAATTTATGAGTGTTGGAGAATGCATGTGTCCAAGCCTCCTTGCAAATTTTGAGGCTTAGAGCACATCTGATGCTACTAGAAATCAACACTCCCTCTTAGCAAGGAATGTGCTATAGTAATGCAACATGTTGAAGGATCACTCTGACTTTGACACATCTCCCTCAGCGTTGCTAATGTCTGACATCGCTACCCACCAACTACTACGCAAATGCTGCATCTGCACTGCTACTGACCTTGCCACTGTCAAAACTACATCTGTACTGCAACCCTCATAAATTTTGCATGTGTTGCTGCTGGCACTGCCACTGGGAACACTACATCTGCACTGCAACCTTCTCCAACTACCGCTGCTACTGCATCAACAACGGAAAAGCATCCAAAATTATTGAATTAGTGTTCAGTACGATGTACCTCATTGCTCGAGTTTGACTGCTACTAGTCTCTACGCTGACCCTCTGAAGCCTCTGCGCTGCTGCTAAGCTTTGCTCTGTGCCAACTGCATTGCTGCCAACTCTACTTTGCGCTGCTTAGTCTCTGGCACTCCTAGCCACTGCAACTGTCTCTTCAACACTCCTCTGCACCAACTGACACTGGTCCATCCTGCCACTTCTGATCTGGGCTCTTGTAGCAAGGAATTGATTCGAGAGGTGGACTCCTCAAGGATCCTGCCCATCTGTATCTCTTTTGAACTATAGCTCTAAATCAACCTACCTCCCTCTTGGAGGTATCTCGGTTGTCATGGCAAACTCATCCTCCTTGATCTTCATGGCTACAACTTTTAGATCATGCTTCTCATCTTTGTCCTTCTTTTTGAGAGGACATTGTGTTGCATAGTGATCGAGTTCACCACACCTGAAGCATTTGATCTTTGAAACATCTTTCTTCTTCTTCTTTTGCTCCTACTGCCCCTTGGATGCGAGGGTTGCATTCTCTTCCTCCTCCTTGGGCTTTGACCCACTGTTTCTGCTTTTGTCAAGTTTACACTTGACCAAGTCCCTCCTCAGCTCCTCCTGCTTAAGAGTTGCCCACATCTCATCCTAGTTTGGAAAAGTTGACCCGCCCAGGATGCTCTCAACAAATACTTTCCACTCCTCAAATACTGAATTTAGGGTCAGTCTTACCATCTCCGAACCTTGAGTTGTTGACCTCGCAACTACCAATTCAACTCGGGTCTCCTGAAGCTTTGCAAGGAATGGATCAATGTGTTCCCCCTTCTGCATCTGCATAGATCTCATCTTCTACTCCAAGTGCATCTTCCTCTACTCGGAAGAACCTTGATACAATGTTGAAAATGCATCCCACATCTCCTTGGCAGTGTCTCTGACAGCGATGTGACATAATATATGATCCTTCACTCCGTCGAGGATCATTCTTTTTGTCTTCGTCATTTCTCCCTTGTACTTCTTGAGCGGATCTGGATCCGCGGGCATAGCTACCATGATATCGACATAGGTTTTGAGAAAATACTCATCCAGAAGGCATGACATCCTTGCCTTCCAGATCACATAGTTGGATGCCCCATCCAACTTATCCTGATCTCTCAGTCCACTAGATGCCATCTCTGCCAATCGAAAAAGTCGAATAACCTCCTCTCCTCTATGCAACACTAGACTAACCAACGTACTCCCTTCTGGACCTCGTAGATTTCCCCTCTTTGCTGCTGCTCAGCTAGTGAGAATTCAGACTCCTTGGCTGGAAGTCCTTTGAGGAAGGATTCCCTCAACCCTGTCCCTCTCTTCCCTCTGACATCTTTCTGCCCAGCAACTGCCTGCAGAAAACTACGTCCCTGAAGCTTCTGCTACGCTGCTCCCTTTGCCGCTGGCAGATTTCGATCTGGAAATCTTACCTCTCTGTCAAGTCACTCAGAGAGAGATTTACCATGAAAATCTAGCTGTCCTGGCTTGAATTGCGCAAATCTTCTAGGGATTCGAATTACTACCTCTGCAGGAATTTCAATTTCCCCTCTTCCTTTAGCGCTGGGTCTTCCGGCTCTGCTCTTGTTGCCTCATCTGTAGCTCTGATACCATGTGAAAATTCCTAAACTCGGAATCCATACTACAACAAACTGATGTTACTTCTCCTACTTGTTAACCCATACAAGTTATTTATTGTGTTCTACGATAAATATCGAAGTAAATACCACTGCAACATTCACTATTAAAAATAATACGTTGAAGCAAGAAAAAGATACAACACATATACATATTTATTTTTGGACAAATATTTCCGAAAAACCCAATGTAGGAAAATTAGTGCAACAACTAAGGGTTTTATTATTATGCAGTAGTAATTTCTGAATACAATCTCTTGATGCCTTCCGGACAATCCAGTTACAGATAATATCACTGATAGAGAGATTTGTGAGATTACTTCACACTATCACTTGAAGTCTTGGCTTATCCAACCCTTGAATGAACAACCCCTGTTAGCCTCGATGCAATGTCTGCTTCAACCCAACGTCACACTGTCTAGGACCTGCATCACTCTTCCCAGTTGATCAATTTGCCTCTGATATTCTGACTTCTGCTCTCCCGGTCTCACACTCCAGCTTCCAGCTGCAAAAATCGAACCCTCTAGCAAATTTCAGACTCCCTCAAGGATTTGTGCTACCTCTGCGTGGCTCTGCAAAAGATCACTATTGAAAATCTCTCTCACAGTTGCTCTATTTCAGAAAATTGAACTTCTAATCTCTCCTTTGTGTGTCCTCCAAGTGCCCCTCAAGCCTCGTCTGATATCTTTTTGTTGGACAACCAACGACCCATATTAACTTCTAATCAATGGCTTAGATAATTTTGGCCTGATCCTCGCCTTATTCTAGAAGTTACACCTATAGTTTAAATTAATACCCATTAATTATTTTAATCTCCCAAGTTTGACTTAGGGTCCCATTAAAAATAATTAATTATTTTAATAAAACTGTCTCCAGGTGGAATTTCCCAAAACAATTTTTGGGTATTGGAGAATGCATGTGTCAAGCCTCCCTACAAATTTTGAGGCTTAGAACACATCCGATGCTACCATAAATCAATACTAATCATCATATTCATAGCTCACAATTAATAACACTTGAGACTAATTGCAACTTGCATTTCTTGGAGTAGTCACCCTTGATCCATATCCACAATCTAAGTGGATTTTTCAAGCAAACTCAATTGGAAATCATGTTCACAAATTTGGCTCCTTGCCCAAAAATCCAATTGTCTTCAATCTTCTTTCATTTAACCAAAAACTAACCACCGCTTATTATTTGAATGCCTTTTTATCCTTTTTTCTTGTGTGTCTCTTCATGTTCCTCATGAAACACTGTTCAAGATCTTTCTTGCTAGCTATACATTTGATTAAGCAATGGTGCTAACTAACACCACTTAGGTTCTTCCTTTTCCCTCTTAGATCATGGATTTGTGGTCCACTCTTCAGGGTATTCAAATAAATTTATAACCATTTATACTCAGAGTACAATTACATTAAAAAAATCAAAAGGGGTATACTAGGGATGTTACGTCAGCGCCATAATGTGGATGGATTAAACCAACATCCATTAAAAGGATCAATTATGGGTCTTCAGCACCAACCAACCTACCTATGATAAAATTTTGTTGGATTCGTAGCCCACATATGACTCAACTTAGTTGTTGGCACCATAATCCGTATGGACTAAATTGCAAACCAATGAGTTACTTTTCAACTAATTCACTAAAAGTACGACTTATGAATCTTTAATACCAACCAACCTATGATTATATATTGCAAGCTCTATACACAACCTATCCCTTAACATAGTTCTTGGCCCCAAAGTGTGGCTGAACTTCATTGCCAACCAACGAGTCACCTTTTAAGTGATTCATTGGAAGGATTGATTATGAACATTCATTACCAACCAACCTACCTATGATAAAATCCCATGAGCTTTATAGCCCCTTATATGTCTTTAACACAAGGCATGACCCCATAATGCAAATGGACTTAACCATCAACCAATTCACTTTTAAAGTGATTTGTCAAAAGAATTGGTTATGGACCTTCAATGCCAATCAACTCGTTTATGAGTTACCAAAATTTGGATGCATTTTTTTTAAGACAAATTGCATGATATATTATTATCCTTTTATTCCAAAGAGAATTTTGCATGATCTCCCCACATTGTGGAATATCAAGAAGGAGGGCGACTCAATCACCAACCATAACAACAACTTACAACATAACAAGCCCGAACAACACCCAACCCTCATCAAAACTATAATGAAAGACCGTACAACAAACTTTGCCTTGAAACAATCTAATCAAACCAGTTGAACTAACCTACTAAACTTAAAATGACTATATATATATAATTGCCATAAACCAAAAATATAGAAAGATTTTAATAACCAAAACCATTTCTAACTTTGAGAATATCAAACAAATGAAGTTCAACTAATACGTTATATTAGAAGTGTCAAAAGCTAAACATTGCACACATACCAAATAAGTCACACTAATTCGACTTGATATGTATACATAATAAATTTAGACAAACTATTGTGAAAAACCAAATTGGTGTGTTGTAGTATGTAGAAGGATTGAGTTATGCACAAACATAAGGATTTAGTGCCCATACTTTCATGTTCTTCTTTTTTTATTTATAGAAGTGAATTGAAGGATTAGTGAGTGATCTATTTCCGTTAAGGTAACACTTCAACTTTTATAATCTAGAAACATATACTTGTCATATTTAAGATAGATTATACCATATCCATATTCATTTCCCTATGTCCTAACGAAATGCTTGGCCTCACAATGTGGATTAACTTAGTTGCCATCCAAGAAGTCATTTTAGAGTTATGAGCCTTCATTGTCAACCTACCAATGTACAATAAATTCTTGTGGGCTTCACATCCCACCTATTGCTTAACACAATTATAATGTGATTTCCACCGAAAACTTTTCTCAAAATATTGATATGGATCACAGAAGCCTAAATTCAACAATGATTGGCTCCACAATACATACAAACTTCATTGCCAACCAATGAGTCATTTTTAACTGATTTGCTAGGATCAGTTATGAATCTTTGCAATCGACCAACCAACCTATGATCAAATCTAATGGGATGGGATCCATACCTCTGTTATGTCTTAACATAGTGCATGATGATGCAACACAATGTACTTCATTGTAAACCAACATGTCACCTTTTAAGTGATTCATTGGAAGTATTGGTTATGAACCTTCGCTACTAACTAACATACCTACAATCAAATTTCATGGGCTCAACACCCCACTTACTCTTTAACACAATGCTTGGCCCTACAATGCAAATGGGCTTAACTATCAACTAACAAGTCACTTTTACAATGATTCATTGGAAGGATTGGTTATGAACCTTCATTGCCAACTATTTAACCCCATGTATGATCAAATCTCATGGGCTTCATATTAATGCTTTGCCCCTATTGAGTGAATGGACTTAATTGTACCAAAAGAGTTTTATTTTTTTCTCCTTTACACAAAAAAAAAACAAACAAAAAAAACTGCTAAACTTCCCTTTCTTAAAATATTTGAAAAAAAAATACTCAACTACAAACTATAATAAGCAAGCATTGATTTAACAAAGAGGGCAAAACTCACTCCTCAACCAAATTAAATCCAAAACCCTTAAGACATTCTCCATATTAAAATACTATTCAATCCAAATAAACTAACCCATTAAACAAAAAAAATAACATAATATTTTAAAAAATTTAATATCCAACCCCATTCATAATTTAAAAGGTTCCACTAATATAATAGCGATATGAGTGACAACATAGACATTGCACACATAAAAATAATTGCGACATTGATGTACCATGTACAAATTGACATGATATGTATACATTAGAAACTCAAAGACAAGCTATGAAAACCAAAATTGGTGCGTTTTAGAACGGGAGAGCAACATTGATGTAACATGTAATAGATTGGCATGATATATATAAATCAGAAACTCAGATGCAAACAGCTCCGTAAAACCCAAACTGATGCCATTCAGGACGGGGAGGCTTAACTTTATGGGATAAAGCAAGGGTTTTAGTGGGCATACTTTTGTGATTTTTTGGTTTTGCATTTATAAAAACGATAAGGAGGATCATCCGTCAAGCTGACCCTTCAGCGTTTCTAATCCAGAAACATATCTTTGCCAGAGTCCAAATTCGATCTACGGAAACGTGGATTCTGTGTCTGACCGAGTTGCATATGTCTATATATCATTAAAAAGTTTAATTTAATTATATCATCAAAAAATTAAAAAAATAAACATTTACATCATTAGAAAAAGCAGTGAAATCCCTCGTCAGTGACGCCTTAATTGTTCCATGAGGCTCATCCGTAGGCATATAGACATCATGGTCAAACTGCACACGCAACATCACCAAAGAATGCATGATGTTCATTTTTTAATAAATTGGGTCAAGGTCAGTCAGAATATAAAAAATAGAATGTATTATGCAAGTATAGTGAAGCAACAGCTATCAATATGCACCTCTGACAAAGTAATTCAACTAGTGCTTAACTTTACAATATTTGAAAGTTTTACAGGCAAGAAATGGAGGTTAAACACGCTCAAATGAAATGACTCAACCACAGGAACCTGCCAAATATAATTAAAATGAGGAACCGATATGGTGAAAAATGGGCACCGAAAAACATAACAAAAGAGGATGATTCTTCAGGGACTTGTGGCCATCCATAGCTGTACATTACAGCTTGAGCCATGAAATAGAGTATTCTGAACAGAAGTACTGTGTCCACGTGTGGTGGACCAAAGAACACATCAACTAAGGTCTTCATAGCATTATAAACAAATGTGTAGCAAGATGGTTTTCTAGAGTATTGCAAATAAGCATCTCCGACATTTAATGCATTCAAGCAACAGTACAAAAAATATTTGTGGCCAGTTATTTAAGAATTCCCTTCCATTCCCTGATTAAGATATCATTATTTGTTGAAATAATAAAAGAGGGTACTACTTGAAGGTGTCATGGGTATATTGGGTGCTATTAGATTTGATGCAACACAAAGTTCAAACATTAACTAGTTATAAAGAAAAACCAAAGTCACAGCACATAATGAGAGTAAGCACCAAGGGTTGTTAGCCCATTTAGTTGAACCATCAACATAAAAACCAAAGTGACAACAATAAACAATGAGAGTAAACACAAAGGATTAGCTCATTTAGTTGAACCATCAACAGAGAAACCAAAGTCACAACATAACAATGAGAATAAGCATGAAGGGTTAGCTCATTTAGTTGAACCATCAGCCCAAGACAGTTGCCCACAGGGAGGCCATAGGTTTAAATTTTGTTGAGTCCCTCGGGTTGGTTGGCGGTGACTTGCACTCCCATCCAGATATGTTGGGGAAGAGCAGGGGGATCCTGAGTTTTTTCTTCGTGAAAAAGCAATATAACATTGAGAGTATAAAAAACCTAACAATAGAGAAAATTGAAATATAAGGAACACAGGAAACAACAGAAATGAAAACCAAAAGAGTAAAAGCAATTTTCAATAAAGCTCACATGCCTTTAAAGGTATCACATAGTTGGAGTGTTACTGTGTGACAAGTTGTTCGTTATTCTCTCTTCTTGCTACTAAGACAGGAATAACACCAATGGTGACATCTAGGTCCCATTTGATGGAAAGGTGGAAGAGACATGGCAGAATATCGATCCACCTTTATAAGTGTTAATCAGATCCCATTCCCTTCCTTTCTTTCTACCAGTAGAGATGATAAAGGGGTGAAAAAGAGTTGCAAAATTGTTTTGAGTCCTGAAGAACTGATGATAACGTTACTCAATATTTGAAAATTATTAAGTGTTGCCCATTTATACCGTTTTGATGACAAATTTGCATCGCTCGTGCTGGCCTACATTTATCCTGTCAATTCTAACTCTGCTACAAGTGTGTGGACCCCAGTAGATGCATACATGACCCCTCAAAGCAGCCTATAACAACATCGTTACGACAACACTGGTCATTTGATAATTCCACGCCCTTTTGGGCTTCTCCTTGCTTTTAGAGATTCCCCTATCAGATGACATGCAATGTTGCATTTTTAGTGGTCATGTTGGGTGAACCAAATCCCTGCCTGTCAGAGTTGGCGGCGATGTGATTTTTCAGGTGATTTGTAAGGTTTTATTAATGAGAATTAAATAGAACATGGTACACTGGGCTCAATCTATCCAATATCTTCCTTTTGCAGTGGGTAAAGAAAAGAACAAAAATATCATTTTCCTTTACTGTTAATAAAACCTACCAATCTGGCACAGTTGGCTGCTCATTGGAAGAAGAAATCCAAGGCTAAGAGAATCATTCTTGATTTAATGAAGGATCATTTCATCTCTTGCCTTGCAGAAAAGAAGACAAGTAATGATATGTTTGGAGTCTTCGTTGAGTTTGTTTCAAAAGCTATTGATTCTTGATAGATACTCTTATAAAACCAACATTCAGCCATTTGTATGAGCAAGATGGATACAGTGGTGAACTACTTGACTAGGATTACTACGTTAAGAAATCAGTTAGCTGCTATGGGAACATCAATGGAGGATCAGAAGCTGGTGTGCATTGCTTTGAATGGACTTGGTCCTGCTTGAATGCCTTATGTTCATGGTGCTTGTGCTCGTGAGACCTTGGCAAAGTTCACAAAGCTTTGGATTGGTTGTGTAAGAAGAAATCAGATTGTATCCTTGTTTAGGGAAAGAAGGGGAATTAGATGCTATGGTCTCCTTAGGAATATGAAGAAGGGCAGTAAAAAAGGCTACAGGAAGAAGGTACAAATAGAAAACAAGGATTTTGGTAAGGTGATGTGTTTCCAATGTCAAGATGGGACATTATGCCAATCAGTGTCCATTGAAGAAGGAAACGACAGTGAAATAGAATGTAGTTGGCACTATAGTAGGGATAGAGGAGGATCCATCTCCATTAGATACGTCCTTTTCCATGGCCTTTTGTATGATCTCTAGCATTGTGTCTAGTGTTGGATGGTATGTGGACAATGAAGCTTCAAGACATATGGCATATGGAAGGTCATTATTCAGCACGAGGGAGGGATGAGTGTGGAGCTTGGTGATGATGCCACTTACCCTATGAGAGGGGTTGGCTCTATTTTTTTCCACATGCCTTTAAGTGATGATTTTGAGTTGAGTGATGTTCTATTTGTTCTTTGTTTCAAGAATAATCTTCTTTTAGTTTCCCTTGGCCGTGGGCATTGAAGAGGCTTAGCCTCTCTTCTCCTCTCGTAAAAAATCTTAAGTTTATTGAGCCTTTCTTTGGCCTTAATTGCAGAATTATTTCAGCAAGGAAAGGTCAATGGCTTCAACCTTAATTTGTGAAGACTTTCCTTGGGTTTAGAGGAGGCTTCATGGTCTTTTTCCTCTTGTAAAGTTAATAAAAACTCTGATTTTGGGAATGTGGATTTTACCCATTGGTATCGCTATCTCTCCATCTTTTGGAGAGGACTTATGGTTCGATTTGTTGATCTTTTTACTCGCATGCATCTCATATAATTGGCTAATTAACACAACTGCGCATCACACTCATTTTTCATGTTATTTAGTTTGATTTGCTACAAGTTTTAAATTTTTTTACTTTCATAGCAAATTCAGATTATTTGCATGCAAGCACCTTTAACTTGATTCGATTTGGCTTGAATATTGTTCCAAGTTTACTTATGCTTCACCATTGAACACACTTTACATGCATAAAGTAGTTCTACTTTACAAAACAACATTTTATTTCATGTCAAACAAATACATTTCAAGTTGAAGTCTATTTCATTCTTTTGCTAATCTATTTTTAGAGATCTTACATGCCCCAAGCATCACTAAAACTTACCTCCAACTTAAGTTGGTTGAATAGATTTTTAGGGACCTTATACCTCTATTGACTCCTCACTGTGAGATCCAAATCTTTGGGCGAGGGTGAAGTCGGAGGATTAGAGTTCAGTTGCAATCTTGTTTTTAGAGTTCAACTAATAAAATAAACCAAGAACATTTTCACATCACATTTTTCTTTACTTGCAATTTCCCAGTATGCTATCTTGATGGTTTAGAGTTTCACATGAAAATATTGTTTCCCATTTAAAAAATCACTTTTGATGCAAGTATTGTGACCTCTTAAATTTTGCAACAATTTAATTATCTTGTACTTGGAATATTGTTTACTTTTGCAACTTCATTTCATGTTATCATTTTGATGGTCATTATACTCATGAATGATTGATGTATCTTGTAAGTTGAGCATTTCAATTTCAAGTACTACTTGCTTTATGGTGCAAATTTAATTTCATCTTGTTATCTTGGTCTAACATTTAAATTCTATATCATTTGTACCTTAATCTCATTTTGGGCAAGCTATTGTTTACTTGAAAGCACTAGTCTACATGTTGAATATCTATTTCAAGTTTACTTATATTCTTGTTTATTAATGTTTGAAGGCAAGTTACTTTGATAGACATTGACAAGGACCATCTCACTTACATTCTTCAAGTAGATTACTAATTGTTTTCATTTTGGCAAGATAACTTTACATGCTTTGATTTATCAATTTATTTATTTTGAAGAAATCCTTGTATCTTGAATTGATTATATCTTGTGATAATAGTTACTTGTTTCACTTTTCAGGATTACTTTTGCTTTCCATTTGAAAGCATTTCATCTCATTTAAGCAAATATAATTTCATTTTAGAGCAATACTTTGAAAGCACTAGTTGTTCATAAGCTTTATGCTTATCTTATGTATTGATTGTTGTTGATGGTTATTGCTCATATCACATTTGCTTATAAATCTTAAGAAGTAATCTAATTCACTTTAACAATTCTCCTAGAAACCTCACATCTTTAACTTTAGTTTTTCTATTAGGGACCACCCCCCATAGCTAACCTAGGAGATAGCTTAAAAGAGAGAGTTGGGAATAGGTGACAACCCCTTCTCTAGGTTCCTTGCCACCAATTTCTCTTTGTGGGGTTAAAGAATTTTCTCAATAACTGTAGGTAGGTGTAGGCAGTAAGGTCAACACTAGGCTTTTGGGCATAGGCTAATCTTTCTCCCTGGCCAAGTTTTGCATTTTAAATATTCTTTCTTTTATTTTGTGGCCATGATATGTTTTTTCAGTTTTTTTTTTAACTACAGAAACCTCCCAGGACTAAGTTTTTGGGGCCTTACTCAATGTATGTGAACAAATGAGTGCCAAATCCCCAAGAACAAATGACTAGTTGTAATGTCCCCAATTAAATTAATTTTGTTAAGGTGAATTTCTATTTATGCAATTGGGTTGTTGGGAAATATTTTGGCATGTAAACTTAGGGAAAGTGGGTGGAGGGAGTCCCCACTTATTTTTTGGAGAGATGGAGGCCACCAACATTAGAGAAAAGAAAAGATTAAATTGGTAGTGGGATGTGGGGCCACCCAAAAAGGGGAATTCGAACCCCTTTGGAAAATCGAATTGCTAAGAGAAGGAGGTCAAAATATTGGATGGAGGGACCCACATGAAGAGGCAAGAAGAAATTATAAATAGAAGGAGCATGGAAGTATTGGGGTCTTTTGTTCACTCATCTATTTCCTTTGTTGCTCAAGCTGTTTAGCTGGGTCACTAGTGTTGCTTAGTATAAAGTTCTCTAAGTGGAGAACTCACCCTTCTTTCAATGGACTTCGAGTGCCACACTAGGGAGGCAAGCTATTGTTACTTTGGTGAGAGGGTTGTGGAGTATTGTGGCAAATCTCAACATATTCTTTCAGCTAATTCGTACTTCAGGGAGGACGCAATAGAGAAATCATACCATTCATTTTAGCTAGCTTCCGAAGGTATTTTGTTGGGAGAAAATTAGTGGAGATGCTTGAGGGGGAGCTCAGTCTTTGTGGAGATTTTTGGAGCTGGAGGTGGCTTCTATAGAGGGGAACGTATTTATCTTCCCAAGGCCTATGTAGGGGGTCACTGGAAAACATTTATGTGGAGTTGATTTCAGCTATCTTGTGTCAGTATTTGATGTGAGACTTCTCCCCTACATCCAGGAAAACTTCCTTTATCATTCCTATTGCAGATTGAGGAGAAATAAGGAGGATTTCAATAGATTTCATCACTGGGGGACGCAGTCTTTGTTCAGGAGGGCGTAGTGCCAAAATAGTGCAATTTTGGAAGGTTAGAATTAGCCAAAACCCTTTCTGTGTTTTTGTGAGTTTGTTGAGAGGAGTCCGAAATTAAATTTGCAGAATTTTTCGTGCAGTATTTAGGCCAGAAATCCCCTTCTTGTCCAACAATACGTTTTAATATTCAACCAAAAATTGAACCATTTTGTGGTTTTTCCGAGTGGTTGGTTTGGGGCGGATTCCTTTCTGGGTTTGGATGAGTATTTTTTTGGGAGAAGCTACAACTGCATTTTCAGGCGATTCCAGGCATCATAGAGGGTCATTCTTAGTATTTCTAGTGCAACAATAGTTGCCAATTTATGAGTCTGCGTAGAAGGATATTGGGTCGAAGTTTCCTAGCTCTTGTGATCATTTCCTCCACTTGGGTTTGCTCCATCTTGCTTATGCAAGCCTAGGTGCACTTGTTCCTTGCTATATGTACTCCTTACAACTCATAATTTAATAAAATGGCTCAACTTCTTTTCCCAACTTCTTGGTGTTTTTGATGGTGCATGCCTATGTATGATTTTATTTTCTATAGCATAGTTCATGTGTCTGTTATTAGCTGTAAATTTCAATTTGGAAAATTATAGTAGTATCAGAGCATGATCTTGGCCCAACTATGGATAACCGGTAAGATCATGGAAGATTCAGGTATGTAGGCACAGTGACCAGTGAAGCCGTATACAAACCCATGGCTCAAGGGAAATTCAGTTTGCTGAAATTTTGGGTGGAGTCCGTTGGCACGATGAGAGGTTGGCCCACTTGAGGAGGGTGACAGACCAGACCCATCCTCACCCTTTCAATAGAGACACTAGAGATGCACAAGCCGTGGGGACACAACCATTTGCATCATATGGGGAAAGTTGACAGAACCAGGGACAGCTAGATAGTGAGACCAGGGGGGACTTTTGCTGGTGGAGACCTGGCTATAGATATCAGGAGCCTGAGGAGGAGGTTGAGCAGAAGTTTGATGGCACACCAAATTGTAGGGAGCATGTAGATACACCCAGTGTGATGCAGGAGTCATCCTCGTGGGAGACTCCCTTGACCACTCTGATTGATATCTTAGTGGAGAGAGTATAGCATACATCGGTGGTGCCATTCGTTGAAGAGGTGATCGGGGGTGTGGGTTTTTAGGTGATATCAACACACAACAAATGGGGGAGGTGCCAGGAGATGTATCCCCCCTCGATGGGGCACCGGGAGATACAAAGGTATAGATGATGGTCGTCCACAACAATTCCATCAGTTTCAGGCTGACCTTCTAGCATTAAAGAGGAAGGCCGCATTAGTGCGAGAGACTATTTTATAGCAGAACGAGGAGCTGGAAGGCATGACAACGGTTTGTGTCGAGTCTACAATCAGATTGACTCACATGGGGAGCAGTTGGATTCCCTATTGATGTAGCTAGAGTGCACGTCGGAGCATAAGAGCATCCTTCTTCAAGGATACATAGACGGGGTTGGCAGCACTGTTAGGTTACCTTTGCCCATTAGAGAGAGAGACAAAGCTACTTAGTGAGATTTCATGTGTTGACTAGGTTAGCGAGATGAGAGGAATTGAGTTGCATAGGGTGCAACATCCACATGCTGGGGTTGTTCTATGTTCGGGAGTTCGTGCATTCGATCCGTCCCTTGGGGTTGGATTGCGAGAGATTCTGAGTTGGTACCTAGTTGAGTGGGATATGGAGATGGTAGTGGACCCAGGTGTAGCTCAGCAGGATTTTCCAGGCACTGGGGATGCCGGAAGCCCAGACAGGCATTGGGATTCGGGAGGGACCACCTATCATTTCTCAAGTATACTGGTTGACTATGACCTGGATGATATAGTTGACCTAACAATTGAGCACACGCATTTGCTAGGGGAGTTTTGGTTAGTACTAGTGGCCAACCAGTTTGTGAGAAGACCCCTTGGGTTGTCTTGGTATGACGGTTGTGCATGGGGATTCCTCACATTTGCGTGGGGCACGGAGGACACTGAGGAGCAGAGCAGGGGTGGCATCGCTACTAGTACCTAGGGAGATTCACTTCTTGGGTCCCTCAGGGAGGATTTGGAGGGGAGATCCACTCATCGGAGAGTATTGTGATACGATGGTGGAGGTGATGACACTGGTCGGGTGCGGGTCGACGCATGTGGACACAACTTTAGGCCATCATATACAGGGACGGGCAAGAGCATCTAACATGGAGTAGTGGCTTGCAGATGGGCATGGTGACGCATGGGGGTGTGTTGCAGTATGTTGGACCACGTTGTGGAGTGGCCAGGCTTCACATTGCATTGAGTACATGCGAGGAGTGAAAGGTGCAGGGACACGGGACTGTACAAGATGGTATAGCCCTAGCTGGGGGTATTTACTGGTGTAGAGAGACAAGTTGTGGCATACAGGGGCATGTCGAGGAGTGCGGTGATACTTGACACTCTCCATTTAGGCTGCAGGGCATGGAGGCTCACCCTAGGCAGTTGGATGAGACACCGCATGTCATGGGCTGGGAGGAGACTCCAGTTGAGAAACTTGGTAGGTGCACGAGCTAACAAATATAGGCTTAGGGATGGCGTGGTTGATTTTCGAGGTAACATATGTTCTACCCCTAGGCTCACACTTGGGGAGGTGACTGAAAGGGAGTTGCATGGTGCTTTTTCAGCTAGACAGCTCGAGGCGTTACGTGAGCATGAGGTGCGAGGGATGGTAGTCCTTGTTGGTAGGATGATGCCTATTCCGACAATACCCGAGCACATCATCAGGAGCTAGGATAGCAGAACTTGCTGTGTGATTCGGCAGGCGCAAAGAAGTTGGTTATTCACGAGACTGATTCTTGATGCTCGGTGCTTACCTATTGGATACCTACAAGAGTCAGAGATAGGGCACAGAGGGCTCCCAACAACTTGCAGCATATCACAGTAGCAGGCAGAGAGGATTGGGGGTTGTGGACCTCCACTATGATTATGGGATCCAGGGATCCAGTGGATTGGTGGGATACTCCAATCCTTCGTGAACATGGTCAAAATAATAGACGAACTGATTCATTCATAGGCGAACACCTGGGGGATTACCGAAGCCCTCACCATAGGGCGAGGCAGGTTGTTGCTCAAGATTGGGGCTAGCCATGGAGTGATAGGCACTGGCATTGTTGAGTCGCATTGGCAGGTCGAGCCTAGGCTCGATCATCGCATAGATAATGGCCGAGAGTTATGGGAGAGGAGGCTTTGGTATGAGCATTCTAGGCAGTTAGTGATGACCAGGGTGTCGCGAGGTCAACATGACACTTTCTTGTTGCGATGGGCATGGGACCCTAGCGTCACAATACTTAGCAGTTCACCTACCCATATGGGTGAGCTAGTTTCTACACGGGAAGGTCATCCATATCTTCCATTTGGTTTTAGTGACTCATTGATGGTGTGGGGAACTTCATCGATGTGGTAGGGTGATCAGTAGGAGGTGATCAAGGGAAGCTCGAGCAGACGAGGGTTCAATCCCACCAGGATTGGATTGCATCTTCGGGAGTCCACCCCCGAAGTGCACAAGAGGGACTATTCGATAGAGCAATTTCATGAGTTGATTAGGATCATATACTACCATGATGCTCTACTTGGTGATGGCATGCAGAGGGCATTGGGAGCCTATGATGAGCTGGACAACGAGTGGAGCGGGGGATGCTTCACGCCGATCAAGATGGCTTCAGATCCTGGCAAGCCAGGGCAAGGATCAAAGGTGAATCGATGGTACATTTGGGACCTTGGTATTGTGTGTAAAGACTATTGGGGTCAATGATCGTGAGAGGGTGCTTGTTCAGGCATTGCTTTAGGACAAGCAATTTTTGGTGGGGAGGACTGTAATGTCCGCAATTAAATTGATTTTGCTAAGATGAATTTTTATTTATGCAATTGGGTGTTGGGAAATATTTTGGCATGTAAACTTACGAAAAGTGGGTGGAGGGAGTCCCCACTTAATTTTTGGAGAGATGGAGACAACCAAAATTAGAGAAAAGGAAAGATTAAATTGGTAGTCGGATATGGGGCCACCCAAAAAGGGGAATTCGAACCCCTTTGGAAAATCGAATTGCTAAGGGAAGGAGGTCAAAATATAGTATGTTTTAATATTCAGCTGATAATTGCACCATTTTGTGGTTTTTCAGAGTGGTTGGTTTGGGGCAGATTCCTTTCTGAGTTTGGATGAGTATTTTTGGAAGAAGCTACAACTGCATTTTCAGGTGATTCTGGGCATCATAGAGGGTCATTCTCAGTATTTCTAGTGCAAAAACATTTGCCAATTTATGAGTCTACGTAGAAGGATATTGGGCCGAATTTTCCTAGCTCTTGGGGTCATTTCCTTCACTTGGGTTTGCTCTAACTTGCTTATGCAAGCCTAGGTGCACTTGTTCCTTGCTATATGTACTCCTTACAACTCATAATTTTAGTGAAATGGCTCAGCTTATTTGCTCATCTTTTTTGTAATTTTGATGGTGCATACATGTATGATTTTATTTTCTATAGCCTAGTTCATGTGTCTATTATTAGCTGTAAATTTCAATTTGGAACATTACACTAGTGGTACTCGAAGAATGGAGGTGAAATATGGGCTTGTAATATAGGATGGTAGGTGTTAAGTATGACATAGGGAAGATGGGACGATGGTTCAATCATGGCTTCCTAGGTAATGCCCCTCCTATAACCCTAAAGGTCCTTAAGGTAGGTCCCATTGGACTAAGATCAAAGATTAACCCCCAAAGTAAGGTGTGAGAACAAGATCATGGTCGAGGTTTGTCAACTTTCTAGATCACCCCATAATCCATACTAAATACCCAAAAACAAACAAGTATAAGCACATTGTTGACCAAACGTGTGTCAACTACCCCAGGATGCAAAAGTACATGTCAAAAAATGATTTTTTTTTTCAAAATCATCATCATCATCATGCAGCTTCCCTATTGTCATTATAGTTCAAAATTTTGTAGCCTTGTGGGCCTTTATTATAAAAATGATTCTAGTGTGACTATAAAGCCATGTAAAAACATCTAGGCAAGCCTTTGATTTTAGCAAATAGTTTTACTCTAGGGAGTTTTTTACCCTTTGTCAATTATTCGCATTTTCTAACCCTTATAATTGGTATATTTTCTTTCCCTAGAGATTATTTATCTCAAGAAGTTTGCATCACTTTCTTTAAAGTATAAATGCTTGAAAGTTGTTTTTCTTTTCTTACAATCTACATTGGATGAAGTTGACTTTATGGGCCTCCTTGATCAAGAATCCAAGTTTTTACTCATTACCATCCTTGACTCCATATCCCCAAGTGAATCATATTAACCATCCTTGGTTCCATAAAAGTTAATCATATTAACCTTATTTTTACCATTTTTCCCCTTTTTCCCAAGTCTACTCCCATTGGGTCACATAGGGCATCAATTTCTCGACAGTTGGCACAAGGAAAAAATTTGATCTCCTCTAGGCTCATGCGTTGGTGGGCCCCCTCCCTCTCCAATTTGCGGCCATTTTGACGATGGAATCTCCGGGAATCCCAAGCCCTAGCTCTAGCACTGATTCTTGCCTAGGCATCCCAAAGGCTAGACATTAACATGATCAATTCAACTTTTTAAAGTGAAAATTCTTGTTTGGTCCTTTCCCCTCACCTTGTCCAGGATAGGAACATCATTGGTTGTTACATTCCATCCCTGAACATGGGATGGGTCCACTTGGCCCCATGTGGTCACACTTCTCAATAAAGACTATTTGATAAAGACCATTTGGGAGTCGAAGTTTCCAAGGATTATAGGGATTGACAAACTCCTTTATAAGCATATTCTTTCTCCCTCAACCCTCTAATCCCCACCCCTTACCCCTGGTGGACCAAGTCCCTTGCTTAAAGAGCAAGCAAGTTCCATTTTTCATTCCATCCTTGGGAAAGGGTTTTCAAGGTCACTTCTCACCGATCCATTGACCTCTACTTTACAAAATGATCCCTACACTACCCGGACTCCTACCATCGGTGAAAGTCCATAAAGAGAAGGGAGACATAGTTGTGGTGATAGTGCACTAAGCCTCCACTGTTGCCCTTGACCTAGCAGTTTCCCTATTAGGAACCCCCTTTAGTTCCCTTGCTGGTTTGAGTGGTGACATTTATGGCACCGTTGCCGAGGAGGAAGCAGGTTTTCCTCCCTAGTGAATCATTGAGGAATTGATTCATTAACGACATTCTTATTATTCCTCTGGCAACTCCACTCATTGTCGAAACCCCTAGTTTGGTTGAAGGTGACAACATTCCTCCTTTAACTAGGGTTGTCGCAAGAAGGAACTGTGAACCATCACCTATTGGCATCACTCTCCTTCCTGAATTCAAAAAATTTAGTGACTCAACTCCAAAAATGACGGATGATGCTGGCAATAGCAATAACAAGATGACCAAAAGTCAAAGACATTTGGTTAGTGTATTTTCTCCTTTGAAGCTCGGTAATGATCCCAAGCCCTTACCTAAGAAATATGACTAATGGTTACCCAGGTTCAAGGGAGATGCCACTATAAGTGCCCGTGATTTTGTTGAAGACTTTTATTAGAAATTATCCCCTAGGTTGATCTTCGATGAAGATAGGATCATGATGTTGTTTGCCTTATCACTTGAAGGACAAGCAAGAGAATGATACCTTAGTCTCCCTCATGGTTGTATCTCTGATTTCGATGAATTTGAAGACCTATTCATGAAAAGGTGGTCTTGCAATGCCCAGGGAACCTTCAATATCGAAAAGTTTTATCAAATATCTAAGGGAAGGGAAAGCCTTCAAGAATTCATTCAAAAGTTTAATAGGGTTGTACGAGATATCCTTGATCACCTAAAGCCTTCTGATGCCAACATCCTTGATAAATTTGTCAAAGTTGTGGGGGGTCACCTAACATATGCCTTAAGAGACAAGAAGCCTTCCACATTGGTTGAAGCTAAAGAAAAAGCGATTGAGGTTGAGGAAAACCTTTGCATCTCAAAAATGAATGTTGATGACATCCCTAAACCAAAACTGAGACCAAGAAGGAGAAACCAAAGGATAAACATGAAGAAACCATCTGGGCTATCCTCAAGAAGATGGACAAACTTAGTGAGGCGTTTCATTCATGGGATCAAATTGTTATGAACAAAATCACTGCTTTGGAGAAGGCCCAAAAGTCAAATTTTGTCGAAAAGGGGCAACCTTTTCCAAGAAAGCAAAGTGACGAAGATAAACCTAGCTCATCTCAAGTGCCAAACACCTTGGCCCCAACCAATATAGTGGACCAAGACTCTTCCTCTGAAGATGAGCCTTATGAGAGTGATGAGAGTGATGATGATGAAAAAGATGAACAACTAACCTTGTAGAAGTTGATATATTCAACATTCTACTTCGAGGTTCATACACTCACCCTCCCATCAATGAGGTCACAACCAAAGTTGAAAAAGAATAGCCTGTCCTAAACAATGATGAGTGTAGTGGAAGATACAAAGGGGCCCAGTACTCCTGGAGAGACCATGGCAAAGACCCTGCAAACTCCAAAGAGCCTAACAAAGAGGAATCTCTTCCCAAGCAAGATCCTCCCAAAAATGTACCCTCTAAAGAGCCTCCCAAAGAGAAAGCCCTTACAAAGAACCCTCCAAAAAAGGATGCCCAAACAAAAGCTAAACCAAAAAAGGGTCCTCAAAGGGAAGAAAACACCAAAAGGAAAGAAAAGGGAAAATATGTTGGGCTTAACATTGATATGGATGTTGTTATTGGAAAGATGACCGTATTTGTCCCTCTGAAAGAGATTGTTAAACTTCCTGAGCAAGGACAACAAATTAAGAAGTCCTTGGGTTTTAAAGAGGAAGAATTACCAGAAGACTTGCAAAAAATTCACATTCCCGATCCAAACCCCGGGGACGAACCTTTTGTGCTCACTTTGGCCATCAACCTTTATCTCCATAATTGTATGCTCGACTCAGGGGCTTCCGCAAACATCATGCCTTTAACTGTTATGAAGTAATTAGGTCTCATCATTACCCGACCATACAAGGTGTGTGGGTTTAACTCCAAACCTATGGAAGTTGAGGGTCTCATTAAGGATCTTAAGGTTTCTCTGGCTAGAAATCCCTACATATCCCTTCTCATGGACATTGTTGTCATCGATATTCCTGATGTATGGGGGATGTTGCTATCTAGGAAATGGGGAGCCACTGTTGGAGGGCATGTTCAAATGGATCTATCATAGGCTACCATCCCTCAGTCTGATGGGACCCCTTTCATCCTTCATAGAGAACCTACTTACCTATCACATGTGATTAAACCTGGTCCTTACTATGAAGTGTTGATTTGGGGTAGCATCAGATGTGCTCTAGCCACAAAATTTGGTGGATAGGTTGGGGCACATGAGATCTCCAATACCCAGAAAGGATTTGGACAGAGTCTAAACGGTTCACGAGATATTAAAATAATTAATATTTTTAATGGAGACCCTAAGTCTAAACGCAGGGAAAATAAAATATTAATGTGTACTAATATGAAACTGTGTTAGGATGGTCCAAAAGACATGGATCAAGCCAAATCTAATCCTAGTCATTGATTAGGGACTTAACCTCGACCGTTGATTTATCAACGAGGAAAGTATAAGATGAGGCTTGAGGGTTACTTGGAGAACACACTGAAGGAGACCAGTCAATTCAATTTCTGGAGTGGGGTTTGTTGAGAAATTGAACCAGTGGTCTGGAGAGCAGTTAGGGGGCAGCGAGTGCGGAGCAGAGAGACGGGAGATCAACACAGAGGTAGAAGAGGCAGACACAGAGCCAGAGGAAGCAACACAGAGGTAGCTGAGACTGCACAGAGCTAGAAGGGCCTGCATCATCCACGCAGAGGCTGCGGGAGTGACATAGAAGGCCAGAGAGGCTGCGGAGAGCCTTAGTAGGCTGACACAGAGGGTTTCAGGTTGACGTCGAGGTCAGTAGGGCCTACGCTAGATTCAGAAGAGCTGGAAATTTGTCTATCTGTGGGTAAGCCAATTTGGCACCCTGTTGTACTAGAAAATTGCTGAATAATAAAATCCTCCCTTGCTGCACCAGTTTTCCCACATTGAATAACTATGTCAATGTGTGCATATGTTTGTTTCTGTATTACGGTGTGATATCTGCAACAATATTTATTTTAATGTTTGTTGAAGTAATTTCATGAATAACTTATTATGAAATAAGTAGGAAAAGTAAATCAGTTGTTGCAGTGAGAATTTTCACATGAAGCACATAACACAGCGAAGCCCTCCCCCATTCTCCCTTCACAAGAGGTCTGTATCCTTAAAAGACCAAACCACAAGCCATGCAAAAAGTGGAAACCAAAGAAAGAATACAAAGTAGAGGACTTGGTCTTGGTGGACAAAGAATTAGTTCCTGGAAGGATTCATGGGAAAGTTGGGGATGACTATTACTACATTTCCAAACTCAACGATGAACTTTGGCCTCAACAGTCAAAATAATTCACATCACTCCTTTCCTTGATTGTTGATGTTGTACCATATGCATGTTAGAGTAGGATGCATTGCATGATGATTTTTGCATTAGAACTAACTACATATGATGTTTTTCATGATAGATTAGATTGCATGCATATATATATATATATATATATATGATTTGCATATTTTATTAGTTTATGGGCTAACATTAAGCATGTGTGATCATCAGAAACTGTGAAAAACATGCTATCCTGTGGCTTTGATTTTTTACATGTGCAAATAATAGGTCTATGATGACCAAGAGATTGTTGGAGTTCTTGTAACCTCCCGTTGTAGAAGCCTCAGCCAGTTCTACGATAGATCGCGTCCCAATTGGAGGCAAATGTTACCCACAACCTTTTGGGTGATATCCCCAGGAGAAATTTTTCTCCATGATGAGCCTCAGCTGGCAGCCAACAACCCCTTGATGCCTCCTACTAGCTCATTGTGCCATTTCTCTGCCACTTGAGCCAGCCATGTGGTCCCTCACCCACTTATATTGATCGTATGTTTGAAGGTGGGCGTTCTAAATCTAAAGGTATGTCTTGTCATTTGGTAATTGAGTATTGGGTTTACTTATCATGGATACTTCTGGGTATGGATTGATGGGGGGATTTGGCAGAAAGACTCGATTTAGTTTGTGTCCCTGTCCCCTTGATATCTTTTGGGTTGTTACACTTGGATCTTAGTCCCATGGGATCTCCTTTATTGACCGTTTGGTTCTAGGGTGGTACTACTTGGGAAACCCTGATTTTGGGTGTGTGGTCTTGCTCCTTTATCCACACATATCACTCCCTTTCCACTCACTATACCCCATTCATCTTTTCTCCCACATGGGTCCACATTCCCATTCTGGGTCCACATAGGGCTAGCCTCCCTACCTTCTCGCCCACACCTTGGGTCAGGCCTAGAATGATGACCCGGAAGTTGAAGCAGTTAAAAGTAAAAGTGAAAAGCATAAATGGCCACCTTTAACAAGAAATTGTACCACAAAATGCAAAAGATGGTTAGGACAAAAATAATTAGCACGTGGGCAAAAGTCAACACATGAGCTCTACCCCATCCATGGCCGTCACCCTGGTTCCATAGGCCCTAGATGTGCCTCCTCTATCATTCAGGAACCCATGATTGCCCAACCCTTGGAGGGCAATGAACACCCTACCTCAAAAGGGGTAATCATTACTATATTATACACATCATGCTCTTATCCTTTGAGCCCCGAGCATTTAATTAAAGAAAATTCATAAAAAGAAAAATGCATATAAAGAAGGGTGGAAAATCCAAGGTCAGGGCACCTCATGTACCACGACTGCTCCCTCCTATACATTATATACACAGGTGTGAGCTTCCTGTAATATCCCCAAGGGAAAATTAATAGTAAATATTCAAAGCCAAATAGACAAACACATCATAAAACCAGGACAGACAATCAGACCATGAAAATGCTCCCAAGACAACATTGTACACTCATTTTTTATAATGGAAAAGGTGTAAAATCAAGGTGCTGGAATGAGTGCACTTGGGCTTGCTTTTAGGAAGCTAGAAAAGGTCACAATGATTCCTGAATCACCCTTCTCCAAGCTCTGTTAACTCGGCCCAACTGATGCGCTGTAATTCCCAGAAAATGGTGTTGCTGCCTAAAATTAAGAGCTTCTACAGCCCTCTCTAATGCTCAGAAAATTCCGGGAATTTAATTTTGGCCTCTACTCAAGAAACCCAAAATAAACCACGAAGGGTTTGGCCAAAGCTTGACCTCGGAATTTAGGCCTCCTTGAACTTGACTAGCTCTCCTACTGGGAAATTCGACCTCCTGAATAATCTGCTGCTGAAATGCCCCAAAATGCCTGCAAACCCTATTAGAAGGCTTCCCAATCCTTCCCACTGAATCTCCACCTCGAACTCCCTTAACTCCACAAACTCCCGGAGTGCCTCTAACAGTGATATCGCACTCCTAGTGCTGTTGTGGCTCTCTCTGCTGTTGCAAATCGACCTCCTACTGTTGGTATGAATTGGGTTGAAGAAGAACTCCCTCCTAGGGCTTGCACTCGAAGTCCACCGTAGAGAGTGTTGGGATTTCCACTCGGAAACACCCAGTGTGCTGAACAACACATCCAGACTTGGCTCACTGCTCAAGCATGCTCTTGTTAAAGACAAATTCTAAAATGATGAATGGTAACCAAAATGAGAGCTCGTCCCTTCTTTTATTGAATTGCCTCCAAGGCTGCCCATGTGGGCCCACATCGACTTCCTCCCACCTTCGAGCCAGTGAGAGCGTAGTCTCCATGTGGGCCGAAAATGCCTTCGTGGTGGCCCCCACATTCCACCAAAGCCGCAATATTTTGGTGAGCACTATAATTGGAGTGCCTCTTAGGCCAAAAATCATGTATGGGTCCCCTAGGCCCACTTTCCCCAAGTGAAATAACGTGAAATGCCAAAATTGAGAAAAATTTCTATATTCCCTTAGTGAAATACTACACAGGAATATCACATTCCTCCCCGCTAAGACATATCAAGATATTCCTCTATTGATTCTAGCTTAGGACATATCAAGATTATAGAGGTTGGCCCATCCAAAACTCTAAAGATTAACCCTTCTCTCTCGACCAAACACGAAGAACAATTGTGCAATATACTGAGGCAACAACTAGATGATTTTTCTTGGGATTATAAGGAAATGAAAGGTGTACATCCCTCAGTTTGTACTCATCATATTTACATCAAAGAGGGATGCAAGCCTGTGCGCCAACTCTAGAGAAGTATGAACCCAACTCTTAAGGACATTAACAAAGAAGAATTACAAAAGCTACTAGATGCAAGGTTCATATACCCCATTTCAGATAGCGAGTGGGTGTCACCTCTTGTTTTAGTTCCCAAGAAGAATGGGAAGTGGAGAATTTGTGTTGATTACCGAGAACTTAATAAGGCTACAACGAAGGACCATTTTTCATTGCCTTTCATTGACCAAGTCCTAGATGGCCTTGTAGGAAAGAAACTCTTCTCCTTCCTGGATGGATTTAGTGGATACAACCAAATCCATATCAGCCCTAAAGACCAAGATAAGATCACATTTACATGTCCTTGGTGCACCTTTTCCTATAGAGTTCTTACATTCAGTCTGTGCAATGCCCCTGCTACTTTTCAAAGGGAAATTCTTAGTATTTTTGTTGAACTTGTTCATGACTCCGTTGAGATATACATGGATGATTTCACTCCTTATTGATGTGAATTCCAAGAAGCTCTTTCCAATCTATGCAAACTCTTGAAGAAATGTATTGAGATGAATCTCTCATTGAACCTTGATAAATGTGATTTTTTGATGAATGCAAGGACTGTCCTTGTCCATTCCATATTCAAGAAAGGAATACAAGTTGACCCAAACAAGATTTCCATCATCAAAGGGGTCCCTATCCCTAAAAAGCAAAGAGATGTCAGGAGTTGCCTTGGATTAGTTGGGTATTATAGAAGGTTCATTAAAGATTTTAGCAAATTGACCTCCCCCTTGTTTGGAATGTTGGCTAAAGATTCATATTTTTCTTGGACAAATAACTGTCAAGAAGCTTTTGAAATATTAAAAGAAAAGTTGACCACTGCACCCATCCTTATGGGTCCCAACTGGGCATTACCTTTCCATATACACACAGATGCCTCAGACAAGGTTGTAGGGGTTGCCTTAGGACAAGTGGAAGAGAAATTTCCTTACACTATCTATTTCATCAATAAGAATATTTCTAAAGTTGAGTTAAATTATATTGTCACTAAAAAGGAACTCTTGGTTGTGGTGCATTCTTTGAACAAGTTTATGTATTATATCACTGGTTATCAAACTTTGGTTCACACTAATCATGCAACCATTAAGTATTTAATAATAAACCTGATGTCAATGCTAGGATAATTAGATGGTTGTTATTATTGTAGCAATTTGATTTGACTATTGTTGATAAATCAATAAAAGAGATTGTGGTTGCAGATTTCTTGTTAAGACTGACCTTGCCTGCAGGAAAGGAAGAAATGATAGATGATCGACTTCCAGATGAACATCTCTTTGCAATATCAGTGTTTTCTCCTTGGTTTGCTGATATAGCCCACTATTTGGTTGCTAGGAGGTTCCCTCCTAACCTATCCTCCAGGGAGAAAAGCAAGATTGTCAAGAAGAGTGCTCCATTCACTTGGATTGGGGGAAACCTTTTCAGATTGGGGCCAGATCAGTCCCGAGAAGATGTGTGAGGGAAGAAGAGCTTTTTGACATCCTCTCAGCATGGCATGATGGACCCTGTGGGGGTCACTTTGATGCTTAGATAAACAACCTTCAAAGTTTTACAATCGGGTTATTATTGGCCCGCTTTACATCAAGATGCAAGGAGGTACACCACCAAGTGTGACTAGTGTCAAAGAATGGGTAAGCCAACATCCAAGGATGAAATTTCCTTAACCTCAAGTGAATCTAGAGCCATTTGAAAAGTGGGGCATGGATTTAATTGGACCTATTGATCCCCCATCAAGACAAAAAAGGTATATCATTGTATGCACTGATTACTTGACCAAATGGGATGAAACAAAAGCAGTAAAGGAAACGACTGAGTAGAAGGTGGCTGAATTTCTAGGGGAGAACATCTTCTATAAATTTGGTTTTCCAAGGGAAATAATCACTGATCAAGGAGCACAATTTACATCAAGTTTGATTGAAGACCTTATGAAGCAACACCACATCAAGCACAAGACATCTACTGTCTATCACCCTCAAGCAAATGAACAGGTGGAAGTCACCAACAAAGCATTGGAGAACATTCTTACCAAGGTTGCTAGCAGCAATAGAAAATACTGGGCAGACAAACTTATGAAAACCACTTGGGCCTACAACACCACTTGGAAGACCACCACTAGATTCACTCTATTTGAGCTTGTCTATGGGAAGAAGGCCATGTTGTCTATTGAATTTAAGTACAACACCTTTAGGAAAGGATGCTCCAACTCAATGGTCTATATGAATTCAGAATGCAAGCTCTCCTACACACTGAGATAATCCAACTACAAAGGAAGATTTGGAATGATAAGCACCTTAGGGAAAGGACTTTTCAAGGACATTATGCCCTGATGTATCATTCCATATTCAAAGATTTCAAGGGTAAGTTAATAACAAGATGGTTGGGTCCCTATCTGGTAGAGAAGTGTCATGAGAATGGGTCTATCCAAATCAAAACAACTGATGAGGAAGGGATTCCCTTACTTGTCAATGGTCATAAGTTGAATTTGTACAAGAAACCTTTGTCCAAAGAAGAATTTGTCAGTTCAGTCAGCAAAGAGTTAAATGCGATTGGGAGGCTCATAGCTCTTAGTCCACCAAATTTCTGAAAAATAATAATAATAATAAGAGGGCCTAGATGAAAACCTCCATGACGCATCTGAGGCCAACTCCTGAGTTGAAAACCTCTATGAGGTAGCCCAGGAGAAAAGAGAAAAAAAAAAAGAAAAATAAAAGATCCCCAGGTGAAAACCTCCTCTAAGGCGCCTAGGGCAGGCATGTAGGTTGAAAACCTCTACAGAGGCAGCCTGCTTGTCTCAAAAAAAAGAGGAGAAAAAGAGAAATACAAGGAAGGAGTTTTTACACCATTTCTGCTAACATTTTCTTTTTTCAAGACGCCAAACAGTGACAGAATCATGGTTACAAAGTAGAATCTACAAGTGTATTCCTCCATTCTTCCACCTATACATTTCATTTCCACACTCTCCACTCGCATAACCACCTCTCTCCATTATCCAATCAACAAAAGACTCCAATTTTGTCTCCTCGCTATGATGCTACAGGAGGAACCTGTAATGCTACAGGAGGTCCTGTAATGCTACAGGAGGAGCCCATAAGGCTACAGGAAGAGGATCCAATGGAAAACAGAAACTAGAAGTCCATGCTGTCTCTAGGAAATGCTAAGAGGGGTCCTCCGATGCCAACCCCATCACCCATCCACTCCATCTAGACAAAAACTTGCTAAAAAATTCCACTCTGTCATGCATCTAAAAAACACAAAAAAATCCTTGTTTTCTATTCTTCTATCACCTACACCACTTCCTCATGATCCTATTCTTGTTCTCATGCCTTTCATCACTTTCCTCAACCTGGCATGCAAAACGAAGACTTGAAGGGAGGATTAAATCATTGCTACAGGAAGGAGACTCCTCTTGTAGTAGCCTGTACAGTCAAAATAGAACTCCCTGAAATTGTTTTCACCCAAAGAGCGCACCATGGAGCCATTTATACAACAGAGAGGAGGCACATCATCCTTAGGAAGCATGCCATATACTCCACCAGCAACAGATTGGACACAGGGAAGGCACCTGCACACACAACAAGGTTATCAGTCAAAAGATCAAGCTATGAAGGTTTGAACAAAAACAAGCCAAGGAAATCAACTCCCTCAAGATCATGATGTTATGAGGCCTAGCTCCAACATGCTACCATCTCCATCAATTCGATCCACAGGTAGTCTCAGGTATGATAACTCTCACCTCTTCTCTATGTATAAAATGCTAAAATGTGTTAATGGTCGAGAAACGAGTTTTAATAGGTTGGAGGTGGCTAGTGAACTTGGCCACCCTCGGGTAGTTAACTAAACTTTATATTAAGTCACCCATGCAAAGTGGATATGTCAAATCAAATGGGGTGGTGCTTATGAGGGGTGAGGTGATAATCACAAGAATAGGGATAATGATTGTGAGGAGTGGGGACAACGGTTCAAAAATGGAAACTCGTGTATGTGCCATGTCACCAAAGTGCTCTGAGCCTTTACCACAAAGGGAATATTATGTACTAGGCTCAATTCCATTTGCACCATCGCTCATTCAAGAAAGCAGTTAGAGGAAGGTCGAGCTATTGTTATCAGACTACCTAGGGTGCCATTGAGTTGTTTCGAACTCTGTTTCCAAGTGCTACAGGAGCAAGCTACAAGAGAGTATGAACTACTACAGGAGGGTCGAGAAGGAGCTACTGGAGGAAATTTGTGGGTGAAAGAGAGCCACAGTGACCCGAAATTATCTTCAACCCTCATGCACATACATAGCTATTTTGAAAAGGAGTAAGTGGTTTCCTCCCTCCTTTATTTCCATACAATTACATGAGAAATTATGCCTGAAATTGCTAACTTGTATTATACAATTGAGTAGTAGGTGTTTTGGAAATTGTTGTGCGTAAAGGCAAGATAGAGGCAGAGAAAAATAATTTGTTTTGATAAAAACTCTAGCATCATTCTCCCTCACTAATAAGGAGGTTTAAGACTATTTTTACCACTGAGATTGATCTAAATAAAATTGAATTCCACAAGTAAGTAATACCAAGAAGGGGAAGGGGCAGTAGAAGAAATGGGGGGAGAATTTAATAGAAGAGAACCCACAAACACTAAGAGAATTCACCAACACCCTCCTATAGTGAACATTTTTAGAAGGCATCGATGGTTGGGTTTCTTTGAACTATTAAAAGGGTATGATGAAGATATTACTCATGAATTTGCCATGGCACTGCATCCTCAAGGGGAAGATAGTGCCACTATTGTTGTAAAAGGATTTTCCATCTCCTTAAGTCTTGAAACCATAAGTAGAGAGACCACCTTACCCTTAGGGGTTTGATGGAGCAAGGATAAGGCAGTAAGTGTTACAACTAGGAAGAACTTCATTCAGAGAGAGAAGCCCATAGAAGATAAGAATGGAGTAAGAAGAGAAAGCCTACCTTACCCCTGGAATGAGGTGGCTTATCACATCCTCAAATACATATCTTGTGAAGGGAGATTGAGTGTGGTATATGCCTATCATTTTAGGTTACTTCATGATTTAAGACTCAAAGCATAATTGCCTCTCCCTCAAAGACTTAATGTTCCCCATTTCCTCCTACACCCAATCATTGAAATGAGCCAGAAGGTGAGGGAAGGAAAGCATCATCACATAGCCCACCATGGCCTCATCAAGTTAATTGTGATGGATGCTTTGAGCCACTTAAGGAACCTTGTCCTCTAAATTGATTTTGTGGACATGGATAGAGAGGTCTTCATTGAAACCCAAGCCATCACACCTGGAGAAACACCAGCCTCTAGCACTAGAGGTAGGGGACAAAAAACAAAGGAAGAGGCAGGAAAAATTGAGGAAGAAGAAGTAGCAGGAACAAAGGAAGAAGAAGCAACAAGAACAGAGGAAGAAGAAGCAGAGCTTAAGGAAGAAGAAGAAGAGAAACAAGTAGAAGAAAGAGAAAGCCCTGAGAATACTTTTAAACCCCAAGGAAAAGAGAAGCAAGGACACTAAACAAGTCTTTCTCCAAGGAATATAGAGCAAGAAGTGGCTACCACATTGGTCACATTAAGCACACTTGTCAAGCCCAAAAGGATTCAGCCAAGGCAAGGTCCCCTATATTTCAAAACAAGGAAGAGCACCAAGATCAGGTAGGGGGAACCAAAACCTCCTTTAGAGGTCCCTATCACTATTGAGGAGTCACCCAGTAAAAAGGGAGAATCGGGGCCCAATGAAGGAAAAATTGAGGATATTACCTCTCCTAAGGGAAAAACCAAACCGCTTGTGACATATGAGAGAAGGCCCACCACCAGGGCATTGACCTTCAAGAAATCGAAGACAAAAATTGCCCTTGAGCAAGCATAAAAAGAAGAGCTACAGGAGAAACAGGGGTTGCTACAAGAGAAACAAGGGATGCTACAGGAGTAGAAAAAGGAGCTACAGGAAGGAGCATCCACCTCAAAAGTAGATGAAAAAGGCCTCCAAGAGCTTCAAGATCCTGATCCATAGCCCAAACTAGAATCCTAATACAAGTTTGTTGAAGGAGGTAGGATTATACCCTAGAAATTCGCCATCCCACTCTTCTTTGAATTACATAAGGAAAGAGGAAGGACACACAGATGGATGCATATTGCCAAATCCAAAAATAGAGAAGATGTGGGCTTAATGGAGGAAAAGATCAGCGAAATGGGCAAGGAATTAAATGACCTAAATCTGAGGGAGTAGCTACAGGCAAAAAATACAAGACTGAAAGAACACCTGCAAGAGAAGGAAACACTACTTGCCAATATATGGAGGCCATACAATGCAGGCATCCATCCAAATCCTATGCTCAATTTCCTCAAGGAGTAGTGGCTGCAATTTCAAATTAAGACACCAACACAATATGGGTCTTTGCCTTTCCAAGACTACAGGAAATTCATTGAGTTTCACAAAAAGGTATGTACGGAGAAGAGGGTAAAACTAGCTGATTTTTATATGCATAATCTAATCCTAACATATCTGAATTTTTGGGACCCCAATTCAAGATTGGGAGACATGAAACTCATGGCATTAGCATCTTGGTTAACACATGAGGAGATAAGGGATGAAGAGGTAAGGAAGGTGATTGCAAAGGAAGAGAAAGAGCCCTTATACATTAGAGCAGAATTGGTAAGCCTTGCAGCTGTCATCAACAATCACAACCTCATCTCTTCTGATTATGATCTAGCACCTAAGTAGATAGCAACCCAAGAACAAGCCATTCTACACTTTAAGGACACTTTTAGGATGCCAAGAACAAAGAGTCTACAAGCTTGTCAGAGAAAGTAGCATGCCTTACCCCACAGTCTGCAAATCAGAGAGTATCACTCTCTTGAAAGGCTAACGAATGCCTTGGAAAGAATCCCATTATACAAAAGAATCATGCAAAGACTGAAAATCAAATGGATAGGACTCAAACTCGGTCCACCTTTGTTGTTGGGCTTACAAGAAGAAAGAAACGAGGCAGAGGAACAAAAGGTATGGACAAAGATAGAGGCAAATGCAGGTTTTTATCCACAGGAAGGCACACCATTTGAGGTTCCTTGGGATGTCAAAGAGGCCACCAGGGCCATGAATGAGCTTCATATGGATGATTAAGTTTCTCAGAGGATAAGCAACACCTTCAATAGGGGGGTGATGATGGGTCCCTTTAATAGGTATATTTTAAGGTTCATTATGCTATCCTCCAACCCTTAGAATTGTCTTTTTCTCACATTAATTCACATTCTTAGACATAATATGCTTAGCAAGAAGAGTAAAAGGTGTTTGTCATAGTATATGGCCTAATGTGATTAAATTGCAGGAAAAATAAGCATTTTTGAGGCATTTACTATGCAGGGGCATGATGGAGACAACCAGGAGAGAATCTAGGGAGGCTTCTCCACCTCCTTAACTCTCTAACTTGCCTTGAGATCATCAAATCCTCACTCAAAAGCTCAAATTCACTGAAAGCCGAGTAACTCCAAGTGCAAGAGAAACTGAAGGAGGACAAACTCCACAATTTTTGAGCTATTGGAGGGAACCAATCCTATTTTCAAGGTCGATGCCATCAACTACCTTTTTGTATAAATAAGCCCGCTAAAAGGCTCATTAGGATTCAAATTTTTTATTTAGCTAGGAGTAGCTATTGATACCAGGGCTTGACCTTGTTATTGTTAACTTTCATGTGATGTATGAGACTACTATTTTCTGCTAATGAGAAGTTTGATATTGAGTTGCATTTGAGCTAGTTCTAGAGGATTGAAACCCTTGGGTTTGGGCCCAACCCAAAGGCATTAATCCCTCTTTTGTATTTTTGTCTTGTTTTTGTTTCCAAGCATTTCATGTCTTTCTTTTGTTGCAATAGATGTTAAGCTATAAAAACTTGTGATTGCAGGCTTCCCTATCACCTCCCTTTTTGGAAGAGTGATTGGAAGGATTCACAATCTTAGTTCAAAAACATTTGTTTATGATTTCTTGGAAATATATAGATGTTAGTTATCCTTTTGCATGATTAATTTCTGCAACTTAGGAGTTAGTTTAGTGATTAGAGTAGTGCTGTGATGCCCAAATTCCTACTGCAACAACTTATTATGTTTATTCTATTTATAAATTACTGAACAAAATTATTTATTGTTTCCTATAGTAACACCGAAACTAATAACTGCAACCTTCACCATTTATATAAAATGCAAAAACAAGAAACTGAACAAGAAAGAAATACAACACATCTACACAGTTATTTTTGGACAAATGTCTCCGGAGAAACCCAATGTAGGAATACCGGTGCAACAACTTTGAGGGTTTTATTATTATGCAATAGTAATTTTTGAATACAATCTCTGGATGCCTTCTCGACAATCCAGTTACAAAGAATATCACTGATAGAGAGATAAGTGAGGTTACCTCATAATATCACTGGAAATCTTGGTTGATTCAACCACTAAATGAACTGCCCCTCGCTGCCTCTGTGCAGTCACTGCGTCAGCCCAACGTCCCATCCTCTAGGGACAGCGTCACCCCTTCAGCTGATCGATTTGCCTCTGAGATTTTGACTTCTACTCTTCCAGTCTCACATTCTAGCTTCTAGCTACAAAAATCGATCTCCTCAACAAATTTTCAGACTTCCTCTAGGCTCTGCGCTACCTCTGCATTAGCCTACGCTGCTTCTACATGGCCCTGCATGGCTCTGTGTCAGACTCTCTAGCTTTGAGCTGCCTTTGCTGGATCTCTCTCTCTTTTTTGCTGAGTATTCTCCGACCGGGAAAGATTTCCCTTCGAATACTATCCCTGCCCCTCACTGCAAAACATCACTATCGAAAATCTCTCTGTCAGTTGCTTTGCTTTAGAAAATCGAACTTTTGATCTCCCCTCTGTGTGTTCTCCAAGTGCCCCTCAAGCCTCTTCTTATATATTTTTGTGGGACAACCAACAACCCATATTAACTTCTAATCAATGGCTTTGATCATTTTGGCTTGATCCTCGTCTTCTTCTCAAAGCTTTACCCACAGTTAGATTAATATCCTTTCATTATATTAGTTTCCTAAGTTTAGAGTTAAGGACCCATTAAAAATAATTAATTATTTTAATAAAATTGTATCTGAGTGGAATTTCCCAAAATGATTTTTGGGTATTAGAGAATGCATGTGTCTAAGCCTCCCTGCAAATTTTGAGACTTATAGAACATCTGATGCTACCAGAAATCAACAAACCGAACATCCTCTTTTCCCCACTGCAAAACAAAGTAAAATTAGTGTTTTTAATTCACACGCATGTTACAAGTTAGATTTATGATTTTCAAGCAAAAGTAAAGTAAATCAATGATACATGCAAGTAGGTTATTGATTTGATAAAATGTGCAAACTAGAGTAGCTTTACTTTTGCAAGTAGACTAGCCCTTTTTCTCTCATGTAATGTTAATTAGCATCTCCAAGTTGAATGAATGGAATTTTCACTTTCATAGTTAAAATCAGTTTCATTAGGAGTTTTCACTATAGTTAAGTTGGAGGAATGGTCTCCGAACACCTTGATATGATATCATGGCTAAGGGTGGCATGAGTAGAACCTAACCTACTATGCATACATCACTGTCACCTCTAAGTTTGTACAAACCCCAGGTTGATAATTTAAGTTGAGAAGCCCTTGGCGGTTGCACCACTCTTGGTGCAATACCAGGGTTAACCACTTCACACATTTCAAATAAAGAGAAATTCAGCCTTCTGCAACACCTAGTCAACTATAATCAAATAGGCCAAATTTCAGCTTCCTGCAGTTGCCCTGAAGCTCGGTCAACTTGCCTCACACCTGCGGTCAAACTGCCTTAGACCTACAATCAACCTTCCTAAGAAATTAAGTCAAATTATGCCTCTAAAAGACTCGATCAACTGCCTCAAAATGCATTCAAACAACTGCCCAAAAACTTGGTCAAACTATTGGTCAACACAAGTTAAATGTTGCTCAAACTTCGTTGGTTAGACTTCAATCTTCTCCTCTCTCCTTTGGATGTGTGAACACAACAATAGATGAATTAATGAGATCCGAATTGATACTGCAAATGGTGAGGTCGAATGGAAATATATAGTGGATTAACGTTACCCAAGAGGTGTGTCTTTTGGCTAGGTCAACTTGTACTTTTGGAGCCTCCACGAAAATTTAAATTTTAAAATTAAATTTAACTTTCCCTGCAAATAATTTTATTTTCAAGGCCAACTTGTGTATTGAAGCATACCGACCGTAACCACCAAAATTCAACACTCCCCAAAATTCAACACTCCCTCTTAGCTAGGGAGATATTCACCTTGACTTCCATAGATGTACATTTGTTGAAAATTTTCTCCATCCCAAGAAAAGATTAAATGAGTTAGCTATGTTGATGTACCCATACACTTCATGTTCTGTGCTAAAACTACGTGGAAAGCATCCTGCATCAACATCATGCAAAGGGATCTACTCAACCACTAGTCACATACCCTTTGCAAATGGATCTAATCACCCACAAGCTAAAACCCATGGCAATATGGTCAAAACCTTTTGACCAAGGTCAACAAGACTAGTCCAGTGTCACCAACTCAACAAGTCGTCTCTTGGATTCATGTTAGGAACCCCTTGACAAATGGTGAAACCCTAGGCCCATTTACCATTCTCACATGTCGTCACATGATATTGAATGGAAAAACACTTTCCCGATGCTATAAGGCACCCACTCAACCCACTAACAAAATAACCACTGACAATATGGTCAGGTAACCCCTGATTGAGGGAGCACTCCAGCCCTTGATGGTATCTGGTCCAATCTCTGTAGCCACATTACATGGCTCCTGGTCAATATCCTTGACCTAGAGCAAATTTTCGCCCCTTGATTCTACAACATCAACACTCCCTTTAACCAAGGGAAGCATTCATAACCAATCCAAGTTCGTCCCTGAGGTATACAAACTTCGTCCTAGGACAAATGCTTTATCAAAATGTCAACAACCTACTTTTCCATATAAATCTAAGTTACACGAAACACTAAAACGTCTAGAAGTTTCTAAAACAAGTATGGATGGAAACACGACCCCCCAAAAATGGAAACTTTAGGCGAAACATTATATGTATATATATATTATATAATATATATATATATATCAACACACACAGTATTTTTATAAGTGGAATAATGCATCTTGCAAGAAAAAAAGAATAAGACACATAAATAATATTTTAGAAAGAAAACCCAGGCTATGTTAAGTCTCATAGATGATTAAATGATTCAAAATCTAGAATTATCATTATAAATGAGGTTGTACATCTAAGATTCGAAAACTAGCCTTTATACATGAGGCTTTACATCCAAAATCAACCTTTATACGTGGCTATATGTGCTAAAAATGAAACATATCATACACTAATGACAATTACAATGACATATCTTGTAATCCTAATCCTCATCTTCATTAACAAAAATAGAACAAGTTGCTTTTTTAGTAGAACTAGAGCATGGATTGATTAGAAATAAATTAATTTGTAGAGTGATTAAACATAAAATTTAGTGTTATATTAAATCTATTTTGGCCATAGAAGGGCCCCACAACCTTCTTGGGTGCTTTAGTGAGCCTACAGAAGCAAAAATGTCATGGAAATTGGGCCAAAATTGGCCAGAAACTGAGCAAAATTGGGCCAAAACGCCATAAAAATGTTTCAGAGGTATTTCGGTGGAATTTCTAAATCAAGAAAGACCACCCAAATGTTTCAGCCACATTTCAGTTGCGTTTCAGCGACGTTTCGAGGAATTTCGAGTATGGGGACGCCACCTTAGGGGTCGTTTCCGGAAACATAGATATAAATGCATTGGAGCCTCACTGCTCCCTTCTGTACCGGTGGTCCCATGGTCTCGATGAGATTCGACATGTCACCAACGTCATCTCCTGCAATTGATCAAAAAACCTGCAAATAGCTTCTGAAGCCACACTGCTTCACATCTCACCAAACTAACTGCAATATACTCGAGATCTACATTCCTAAGTGCGATAGATGTTTGCTTCTTACCCATCCATGATATCATAGCAGAATCCAAACTGAATGATAATCCTGATGTGCTCTTCCTATCTTCAACACTCTCTTCCCAATTTGAATTTGTATATCCCTGCAGTTGTACTTCATCATTTGAGACATGTACCATGCGAGTACCTCAACACATGTTGTGTCACATTTCTCGGCTCAACCATAAACTAATTTTTCCTTCAATCGATCCATCACCACAGCTGCTTTCTAGTCACCCTAACCAGGTGCTCCTTTTGACACTAAAATAGATCCTGTTGTAGCCTTGGACTGATTTTCCATCATCCCAAATCTCAAAAGGATCATAATAATATGCTTCCTTTGACCAAGGAAAATCTCACCCGGCTTCTACCACACTTCTTGCCCCAAGAAGTAATGTATCCAACCAAGATCCTCCATCTCAAACTTAGAGGTCAATTCCCTTTGACACTAAAGCAGAGTTTGACTGCTCCCTCTATCATAGAAGCAAACCCTCCTACCACCATTCCTCCCTCTGTCACGTGAGTCCTTCTGCTCCTGTAAAAAAAAAGTCATATAATAACAAAATTAACCAATAATTACCAGATATCCATCAATCAAAGAATACCATGCCAGAGGTCTGTAGGAATCTTTCTTAAGCTTGCAGACATAAGATTCCTTCTCATGTACCTCAAAGCCCTAAGGTAGCTCTTTTACACTTCTTGCTCAATTAATCCATTGAGGAGAGCGGTCTTTACATCCATCTAATGTAACTATAAGCAATAGAAATAATATTTCTAACAAAAGTGTACCTCACAATTGGAGCAAGTGTCTCCTCATAGTCCTCTCCCTCTTTCTAGGAGAATCCTCACAAATCTTACTTTGTACTTAATGTTGCCATCTACCACATACTTGATCTCATAGATCCACTTGGAAGTCACCATTGACTTCTTTTCGTCACAATTTTCTCCATCATGGCATCCTTCAAACTTGTTGACCTTCCTGCTCCCTCTGAACTAGGAGCTCTTTCAATGATCAAGCACAGTTCTTGATGTTAGTTTAATTTCTCCCTCTTGAACACAAAACACTCTAGCCGAGTTTATGCTCAATCCTAGGAGAGTCCTCTTTCAACAAACTTTGCTTCGTTCTTCCCAATGCTTCCATCCTCTGCCAAAGCCTTGGTAGCCTTCATAATGTATCTATAATTCTCATTAGGAGGTCATGGAAGAAAAAATTATAACTAAGCAAAAGATACAAAGACAACATGCTGACCCAACAATAATCAAGGAAGAAAGATATAAAGTACTTATCTTTTGATCTAAGGATTGTAGGGAATTGTCAACTCCTTGTTGATCCTTGCCTTCATGCAAAAATCATTGAAATCCATTTGGAAACTCATCATTATCATCCTCATCATCAACTCCTAATGCTTGACATTTTCCTTTCCTTCCTAGCATAAAGTGTATGAGCTAAGGTTTCTTCATCCACGAGTTTGTCGATCTATACCAAAGATTCAGATGCAAGCTAATGTCATTTTCATGCTACCAAGTGTGTACTCCTGCAAACACTCAACATTCTTGATCATGTTCTAGGGTTTCACAAACACTTAATTAAGTCATAACCTTCAGGGCTTCTAGGGTTTCCACAAAACCATAAGTCTATTAGCTCTTCCAAGAGAGGGGGTCATATTTTGGCACAAGTGTTATGGCTCTTCTTGCTTTTAACTTTCAATTTGTTTAACATATCTCAGCGAATGCAGAATTCAACAACATATAAGGGGCATCACATGTCAAAAATACTTATTTGACTAGATTTCCACAATAGTACAAGACTTATGGCAACATTCTTCTTTCAGTTCAGCGTTCTTTTAGCAAGTGCCTTTAGACCTCATTAGTGACAACATTCTTGATTCTGCCTCTAGATGGTTTCCTATACAGGATTCAACATAGTTCTGTGAAGTTGTACAAATAGGCCTATTGCACCCATTTTTTCCAACTTTCCAAGGAAGTAGGATTTGAAATCCTGAAGGAAAATTTTCCAAAGTTTAGAATTATCAGCGAGCAGTCTGTCATGTCATTGTAAACTAATTCTGTAAAATTGTAATGTAAATGATGCTAGTATGACCGTTAATTGCGCCGAGAGGCGCTCTACAATCTAGTATAGAGTAGATGTGTAGATGTAATGGAAGTATGTAAACAATTTTAAATGTCGGCTTGATTAAAAAATAGAAAAAAGTTAAAAGTGATATAGGTCATGAGTGCAAACATTTAAATGTTTGTTTAATTAAAAATAAAATGTCAAAGTAATAAAAATAATAAAAATCAATTTGTTATATTTTGATTTTGTGAATAAGATTTGTTACAATATCATGGCTTATCAATACCACATGACCAAAAAAACATAACTTATTTCACAAATATTATAGAACAATATGAAAATATTCTTAACCATGGATATTTACCCCCACTTTACCATGGATATTATTAACTTGTGAATAGACTTTGTTACAATACCATGGGCCAATACCATCACTTATCAATACCACATTCCCAAAAAACATAACTTATTTCACAATCAAAATATTTTATAACAATATGACAAGATTTGTAATCATGAATATTCACCCCCACTTTGTCATTGATATTATGAACTTGTGAATAGGCTTCGTTATAATAGCATGGGCTAATACCATGACTTATCAATACCACACACCAAAAAATCATAACTTATTTCATAATCAAAATATTTTTCAACAATATGACAACAATAATGGATATTCACCCCTACTTTACCATGGATATTATTAACATGTAAATAAGCTTTGTTACAATACTATGGGCAAATACCATGGATTATCAATACCACATGCCCAAAAACCATAACTTATTTCACAATATTTTTTTATTTATTTATTTTTTAATTTAATTTTATAACATTTTTTAAATTGAAGATAAAATGAAAATTGTTATATTTACTTTTGATATATGTCTAAATTATCTATCCTCACGACTACTAAAAATTTTCCCATAGAAATTAAATTAAGGTTTTAATAAAATTGAAAATGAGAATACTTTCATATTTAAAGATGTGGAATTTATCTAATATAAATAGCATTAGTAAGAACCATCATAGATCCATCTTAAATAAGGATCCAAGTGATGACAACAAGCAAAGTGAAGGGGAGAATGAGGGGGGCGGGAAGGGAGATAGTGACAAAGTTGCAACAGGGAGAGCGGGAGGAAAGAACAAAGGAGAGATGGAGAGAGGAGATGAGGGAAGAGAATGAGAGAGCGAGACACATAGATGGAGGGGAAAGGGAGGGAGATAGTGATATAGTCGTAGAGACAGACTGATGGAGAGAGGAGAGTGGGAGGGAAGAGAGAGAGAGAAGGAGAGAAGGGGAAGAGAGAGGGAGAGAGGAAGAGGGAGGGAGGAAGAGAGAGAGAATAAGAAAGAGACAGATAGATACAAATACAGATATTATATAGTTTTATATAACCAGCCTAATGACCACTACATGTCAACTACCCATAGCAATACACCCCCTTTTTCTTCGCAAAAGGGGTAGCGCTTGATTGACGTGTCCGCGCCATTCAACAGTCATCGTCGACTTGATCATATTATATTGTAAACCCAGACTGCATATGTAAATTGTAAATGATCTTAGTAGAGCTGAGTCATGTATGTAAATTGCCTAGGTGGACCTAATTTTCTAGTGATAATCTACGTTCCAGAAGGGTTTTTGTCTCACCGATCCAGGATCGGCAGAGTTTTCCTTCAGCCTAACCTCAAAGCCGGAATGAATTTTGTCATTAGAATCTTTGAGGAATCCTAGTGTGTTAATCTGCTAGATTATATTTGGTCGCAGAACTGGGTGGTCTATGAGGGTCTATGTCAAATGGATTTTCCCCCGTGAAATGTAAATTTGTAAAAGTCATGATGTAAAGTGTCTTGAGGGTTAGAAAATGTTTTAATCCCCTCATAAGTCCTAAGTCCTAGGTCCTAGGTGATTTTTCCAAAGGCTAAGTTCGAGGATCCATTTAAAAATAAAAATGAAAAAATAAAAGATAAAAAACAAATTATATTATATATATAATATAATATTTAAAAAAAAAAATAATAGAAAAACTTAAAAAATAATAAAATAAATACTAATTTTGGTAAAAAAATGCAAAATTTCAATTTTTTAATGCATTAAAAATTCGATGGATGAGATTAAGAGATATCTTGATCCTTATCGACGGTCGAGATCATTTTGACATGGATCACTCGAACTAGCCGTTGGGAATTTTTCTTTTAAATAAGGTGCTAGGGGTCATTTGAGATCATTCGATCTGTGAGTCTTGTGCTGAAGAAAGCTTTCTTGTAAACTTTTTCTGGTGCTAATAAAGAAAGACTTCGGGGTTGAAATCTTGCTGGTGTTACTCTCCTGAAATGTTGTGAGCTGTTTTATTTTCTGCATATTTTCATTTTTCAGTCATTAGTAATGGCTTGATTTGGAGTATTGTTGAACACAGGTATCTTGTTCACTTACTAGGGTTTGAATGGTAGTGGTATTTCTGAAATAATGGCAGGTATCTTCATTGCATCTGGAATCTATTACTGTTTTTTCCCTCTTTATTGATGGTTGAAGTGAGCTGTGCAGGAAACCCTTATTGAGAAGATCAGTGGGCGTTTGGGGAAGTTCTCGGTTGAACCAGCCAACTCCCGCAAAGCATTCTCTTGCAGAGCCCAGCCAGTTTCGCTCCTGGGTTTATCATATAAGTTTGTTTTATGAATGCATGAGAAATTTCTGAAGTATCTCATAGTAAATCTGATATTCTGATAATATTATTGTGATTATTGACAAATTTGGCTGCTTGAGAGTTGAAAAGTTGTAAATATCATTTAGTTAGGGTTTCCAGTTTTCGTTTCTTGCACATATTATTTTTGGGTTTTCTTTTTCTTTTATAGGTTGCAGGTACATGGTTTTGAGAAATAGTTCCAGGGCTATTCCCTCTTCATCATCGTTCCCCTGCCATCAATATCTCTTCAAAGCTTGTGTGGAAAACATCCTGCTGCCATCATATCTGTCAAATCTTCAACGCTTCTTCAGGCCAACTCTCTCATCAGCAAACGCATCTTCTTCATCAACGCTGCTGCCCAGATCAGCAAATCCTCACGCTTTCTGCCTGCCCACCGCCCACATGTTTCATTTTCCTACCTCTGCGTTTTACTCCAACGTATCATCACCAAAGCTCCATCATTGCAGTTCCAGCGTCCATTGTGCAGTTCCATCTGCAAGCAAATCACTGTAGTCCCTGCGTCCCCTCTCTCTCATGGTTTTCCTTTTTCTTAACGCAGCCATACTCAGGCGTTTCCACCCATCATACGTTGTTGCCTCTCCTCTCCACGCTTCTGTTGTAGCTGCCCTCATCACACCTGCAAATAACAGGCAAAGCAATCATGGATTTTATTTTTTGAAGATGCCCATCTGCTTCTCCAGACTTCTGTGTGTTACATTCTCAGCCTTAGCCACGCATCACCTGCACCGAAACTCCGCGGGCCTGCACCTGCTCACGCACAATGCAGAAATCGTTGAAACAATACGACGTGGGTAAGGATTAGGGGTTTCTCGTGGGCGTCGGTTAAATATTTTTTTTTTTTTAGTTTCGATTCAAATATGAGCTCATTAAAATTTGCATTAGATTTTAAAATTAAAAGTTTAGATTAGATTAATTTCTTTCAGTTTTGTTTAAATCTTCTAATTTTAAATTTTAAAATCATAAATAGATAAATAAATAAATAGAAGGAAAAAAGAAAAGAGAGTTTTGATTTTCATTTTCTCTTAGGTGTTAGCGCTTTTATTTTTTTTTGTTAGACTTAGCGTTTAGATTTTACAAAATCTCATATGTATAGATGATAGGCTTTTGATTTTTTTTTTTTTTTAAGTTCGTGTTTTTATTTTAACAAAAAAAAAAAGGAAGAAGATTTTGACTATTTTGAGGTTTTAGTTTTAATAAATCTTTAGTTTTATTTTAGTTTAGATTTTGATATTTAGATTTTTTTATTTAAAGTTTCATTTAGTCTTTAATTTTGTTTTCTTTGAAAAATATAAAAAAATATTTCTGGAAATTCTTTGCCATTTTGAGTTTTGGCTCAGGAATTTGCTATGTTTTATCTTTTCTGCTGAGGCTAAAATTTTGATGCGGGAATTAATGTTTAACATGCTTAAATGTTCATCTGAAGATTAACTACATGAATGTGATCTCTGGTTAGCATTTTACGTGGTTGTTTAAAGCACTTTGTCTTTCGAAATTTTAATTGCTGGAGTATCATCAAGTCATTTTCTCTCATATGGTAAAACGATTGTTAATGAGTTCATACCTCTGCAGCATTTGATAAATAACCGTTGTAATCATTTATTTTATAGGGCACTGGTCTATTAGCTTAATAATATCAATTTAGTGCTTGTTTCCTCATGTCTCCCAACCCAATTGGTCCCCAGTTGGCCATTCATTATCCCATAGGGTCTACCCCCCTTAGCCGCGGGAGACAGGCTTAAACGGAGAGATCGGGGATCAGGGTGACAACCTCCGGTCTGAGCGTTGTCGCGACAATCTGTGCGACAACATAGCCTAGATTCATCTGAACCCCAAATCTATAAAGCGCTGAGAGGGATCAAATCTCTCGAGGTGCAAACCTTTCCTCAAGTTTTGCACTCAAAAAAGAGGTTTTCACCTCGAGAGATTAGATCCCTCTCGATGCTTAATAGATCTGGGGTTAAGATGGATCTAGGCTGGTTATGTAACAACCTAGGTAAGCCTATGATTTTCGTGACAAAATTTACCCTAGGAGGTTTTCCGTCTCAATAATTATCTATGTTTCTAAACACGAATGATCGGCAAAGTTTTTCCTTCCAACCTCACCCCAAAGCTAGGGTGGAATTTATCGTCAAAGTCTTAGCTGAGTTCTAGTGTTTTATTCGAATCTTTTGTAAAAGTGTTTCGGGAATAATATAAGCTATTTTGATAAATTATTTTATTACAAATCATTTGGTTTACTAGATCATATTGTGTTGCAGAATTGGGTAAATATTTTGAAGGTCTATAACGAATGAGTATTCCCCCTTTGGGGGTTGAATTTGTAAAATATTATGTAAAAAATATTTTAGTGCATGGTCCCTCATCCTTAGACACCATGGCTAAAATATTTGAGGGTGGACAAATAATAATCCCTTCATGAGTCAATTAATTAATTTTTCTTGCAAAAATAAAATAAAATCCTAAGCCATGAAATGAATTAATTTAGAGTCAATATTAAAATATTAGAGATATTAATTTCTCCATGTAGAAAAACTCGTAGGTCTAAAAGAAGTTAATTTTTGGAGGTCCTCCACCAAAAAAATATTGGAAATTTCAAGAAAATTTGGACCCTTGGACCTTGGTGGTTTAGGAAAAGTCAATTTTTTAAAGAAATTAGTTCAAAATAATTATTTTTAAAGTGATAAAAAATGATTTTAATGAGAAATTCGAAAATTCCTCGAAAATAATTATATTCAATGGCAGAGATTAAAAGTTGATCGAGGATTTATCAACGGTCGAAATTATTTTGACGGGGATCAAGCCAACTAGCCGTTATTTTCCACTTAGAGGATTTTTTCTATAAATAGAAGACATTTTGCTTCTATTTGGATCATGATGATCTTTGGTATGATGTTATTTTGTAAACACTGATGTGAAGCCACTGTTCTGTTGGGAACATTTGAACTTCATAATAAAAGACTTTGGGGTGCAGTTCATGGTGTATATGTTTCATTGATCTGTGGTATGTGGTGGGAATGCGCTCTCCTATATTGTGCTTCAAATATTATTTAAATTTTTATTTCATTTGTAGATGATAAGAACATTCTATTGGTAAGTTTTGGGTTTATCTTAGGTGATCCGATTCATTCTATTATCTAAGGATTTTTCTTGAGAAATATATATAGAGTTTGCAACTTCCTCGACCCTTGGGCTCTAAGTTCACAAATTGTGGGCACACACTGACCTTGTTTGGACTTCAAATATTTTATGTGATTTTCTTACTTCGCTAAGGCTGTCGTTAACATCTATTTTTCGAAATACATCTAGCCATTGTCATATTTTTTTTAAATTATTCCTAAAAAATATTTCAAGCATTGCATACATGTATATTTTGTAAATAGATTTTGTAAATAAATTTTTGTAAATAATTTTTATTTTCTAAGCCTTGTTTTGCAGCTGCGGTTTGGGGTTTTGAATTTTTTGTATATATTGGGGTTTTGGGCATTTGTAATTTTATTTGTGCAGGTAAGATTCAAGAAGATTTTCTGGATTAGAGCTAGATCTAGGCCCTTGAGGGTAAGATCTTGTCTCTAGAATTTTTGTAGGCCAGCAACTTAAGAATTTTGCAATGAAACTGAAGATTTGAAGCAAATTCGATTTTTGGGCAAGGGTTTCAATTTTTTTGAGGCCTCTAGGCCCAGCGTCCTCCAATGGCCTAGTCGTCTAGATTCCTTAGCCTTGGTCATGGCCCTAAAATACTCTGCATCAGCCTTCCTTGGCCCTCTAGGCCTAGCTGCAAGCCCTTAAAGGCTTCGACCTACCCTCTTCTCCTTTGCCGTGAGTGATTTAGGCCTTGGTAGACTTGGCCGTAAGGTGAAAGGTCATCGGCCTCCTCTCTTAGGACTGCCTAAGGCCTCTCCTCTCCTCCTCCAGCCCTCCAACCCCCCTCCATTTAGCCTCCCTTTCCCTCCTTCCCCCTTGGCCTGCCCTTGTGACCCTTACCGCGGGCCTTTAAGGCCTTAAAGCCTTAGGCCGCAACCCTTTTAGGGCCTCTCAGCCTCTCCTTAGTCTAGCAACAGGCTTCCAAGACTTTTCGTGAGACCTTTTGGCCTCTAGGCCACAGGATCTTTACACATTTGCACCAAAATTTTCCCTTATATTACGATGGCGGATAACACTTACAAAATCTGGTCTTTGTGAGTGACTGATACTTTAATCCCACTGAGCATGACACTGCAGGAGCAATATAGCATCACTCTTATGAAGAAGAGGAGAAAAAAATTTTGACTAATTGCTCAAGAACTAGAACAACTCAGATTGTTATTGCAAAGAATGGCCTTCTTGGGCTCCTGTGGAGGCGTAATGCCACCATGTATGTGCGAAGCCACCATTAATGGGCTCTGATACCATTAAGACTAGATCTTTTAGTGTTATCCATCGTCATAATATAAGGAGCAAAGTTTGGTGCAAATTGTTGGACACCTAATCCTTAATGGGTTAGTGTGGAAGTCGAATGGACAAAAGCAGTCCAAGAGACCTTGGGATGTGAATCCCAACGGTCACATAATGTACTATAAATGTAAATCTCTTGTTAATAAAATTGTACTGCATGATTTATTTTTCCTATTTGTTCTCGCTCCCCATGTGTGTTTAACATGGTATCCGAGCAGGTGTATTCCTGCCCTGCATAATTAATTTGAGCCATTTGTTTATGGCCTTTCTGTGCAGTTTATTTCTGCCATATTCACTTGAACGTTTCTCTGCCTCACTGCCCATGAACGTTCCTGAAAGAAGTGTTGTCCATTATTCTCTGTGCATTATTACCTAACCAGCGCTATCCAAGATGTTCTGCCCACTGCCTCTGTCCTTCCAGCGCTGCTCTGCCTCTGTCCTTCCAGCACTGCTCTGCCTCTGTCCTTCCAGCGCTGCTCTGCCTCTGTCCTTCCAGCGCTGCACTGCCTCTGTCCTGACATAACGCCTCTGTCCTTCCAGCGCTGCCTGCCCTTGAATTCCGGGAAGAGGGGAGCTGCGTCATTCCAATGATCGAGATTCTTTATGTTGAGGCTGATCATGTACGCAGAACATCTGTTTATTCGTTGTTGGATTTCACTGGGATATTCATATATTTGCACATGGCCTTAAGTTATAGGATGTCGATTTGCTAAACAGCATACAATATTTACGTATCATTGTTTTAAGAAACGGTCGGGTCGATGGGCTCCCATGTGAAACGGTGAATAACTCGGTTCGGAAGGCCGAGTCAGCAATGACTTGGCCGAAACGGACCGTTTCCACTATGAAACGGTCGAGTCAATGTGGCACGGTACCCGGAAGCAAACGCAAGCAATTTAACTGATTTTTTGTGGATTTTAAATTCGTTTGATAGTTATTTTGGAGTTCAAACAGTTATGTGATATTGCTAATTGTAGTTTGGGGTCCATATCCCCCTCCCAAACCCTATTTAACACACCCAAGTGCTCTCATTCTCTCACAGCAATCTTATGCATTT
>APFE030667598.1:0-10464 GCA_000404065.3 Pinus taeda | reverse complement strand
GACCTTGGGATGTGAAACCCAAGAGTCACACATTGTACTATAAATGTATATCAAGTGTTAATAAAAATTGTATTGCATACTTTATCTTTCCTATTTGTTCTCGCTCACCATGTGTGTTTAACATTATTTTTGGGTATATTTTGATATTTTGTTTTTCAAATTTTTTTTTTAATGTTTAAATATTTTAAAATATTTTGCAAACTTATAATTTTAAAAAGATTTCACAATGTTTCAAATAAAATTGATTGGAATTAATTTACTTATGACATATTTAATTTATTATTTTTGGGAATAGTTTGTAGTTTTATAACATCTTTATAGTTTTTTGGTTCTTATTTCATAAAGAGTTTCTATTTTTTTAAGTGGATTATTATTTTTATATTTTTCTTATAAAAAAAGAAAATATATTATATATCATTCATGGGGAAAATTGTATTAAAAAGAGGGAAACGCTTCTCCGGAGATAGCTTTATCTTTCCTGTGCTCTAATGGTGATGAATGAGGTGAAGTTATCACACACGACGAGAATAAGGATAACATCCTTATGCTTTTAATAAAATACCTTCACAACTAGCTCTGGATTGTCAAGGTTCAATAAATACCTGGAGGAGAATCCTCACTCCTACGAAGGAGTACCCAGGGACATGTCTAGAAATGCCCCATTTTCAATCGATCATCTGTCTTGTAGTTTGCTTCATACTTGATTTAAGATATATTTTGACTTCTCTAGAAGACGATGATACTGGGAGAGATCTCTGTGGATTTTCTGAATTTCTACCATGGGTTCATTTCATCTCATTTTAGATCCAAATTTCTACCATGGATTCATTTCATCTCATTTTAGATATTTCTCGGGCACCGGCGGAGATAACATTTGAATTTTGAATTTTTTCTGTACCCAGTCTGCATTGAATGATTATGGTAGAGTGTCTTATCAACCAAGGCGGAGATAAAATTTGAATTTTGAATTTTTTCTGAACCCAAGCTGCATTGAATGATTATGGTAGACTGTCTTATCGACCAAGGAGGAGAAATGCGCGGATATCGGTGAATGTTCGCATGGAAGCCCATGGGAATGCATGGTGAAGGGGCCTCCATAGGGGCATTTAATGCCCTATGGCAGGCTAGTTAGCTGTTGCCCTAACGGGTTGTCAGCCCTTAGTTTTGTAAAGTAAAGTTAACTATAAGAGATCTACCCATGGTCCGCGGACCATGGGATTGTATAAAAAGAGCTAAGCTCTAAGTAGTTTTGGAGACACACAATGGAAAAAATTTAAAAGAGTCATAGATCTAAAATAAGAAGTCTAAGTCTTGGGTTGTAGCATAGGTAGAGGCTCTGCAGTTGAGTGCGTAGAGGCCTAGGGTAGAAGTCCACAACTCATTGCACGGACCCCTACAGTTGTGTGAGCGGGGTGGATAAAGTTTGTAAACACTTGGAAGATATCAATAAAGAGAAATATTCTGCAATTTCTATGTGTTTGTTCTGTTGATGCATCTTGATATGTTACGTATGAGTTTCCTTTATTATTATTATATGATGCGTGAATGAATGTGATTACATTGGATAACTGAACACAATCAAGGATATCTGTTACATAGTGTTAACTATAATTATCTAATAAGATAAGTGAGACACTTAGAATAATTTGGGAATCTCCACGGTACGCTGCGCTAGCAGGGCGAAAGTACCTGTGTAGCAGGTTAGGGCTGCATGAAGGTCGATCATACCCTTTCGCGGAAGTACTGAAGGATGGAATAAAGGGCTCGTCTTACAAGCCATAGAGCAAAGAAACCTGTGTGAATGCAGGAATAAGAGTAATAAACCGACATCATGACCATCTTAGGGTGCGGAAACTTGGTTCCAACATCCCCCCATACTACCTCGGGTGAGACTTTGGTCCACGCTCTGCGGGCTAATGCCGAAAGGGCCAGTAGTGTAGGGATTTATTTGGCTAATTAACGTTGAACCTGGTTCAAGCCCCCTCAAGCCAACAAATGGTTTCGTTGTTGGGACTGGAATCTTCATAAGAGACATGTGATGTTGTATCACTGGAATCCAACTAAGAAAGAGATCGAAGACTAGTTGGATAGGAATATCCACAAGTTAGCGGTGCAGGAGAACAAAAACCCACGATTGATAAAGGAACAATGGTTGGACAAATACCTATATACAGAGATCCACAAAATCTTTTTCTGCTCCTTTTCGGTTGAGCTATATGAGTGGATCATGAAGCTAGTAGAGTAGCCAAGGAAGGTGGAAACTTGACAGTTCTATTGTGTGGACCTCGGAGCTAGTACAAAAATTGGAAGCATCTGAGGATAAGATTGGTCTCACTGTCGATCATTGGCTCGATCACGTCATAGGAGGATTCGTGACTGAATTTGTGGTTGACACCTCAATCGACTATAGCAAGGTGGAGTGACGCTTTTTCAAAGCACTGTGTGGTAAGTACGCAGAATATTTGAATACTTGGATTACAATTCTATTGTGTGAAAAACGGGTTATGCAGCTACCTTGATGTTCGGAACTACATGAAGTAGAAAAACTTACAAGAACGAAGGAAAAAAGGGTCTGGAGTATAGTCCATTGATTTCACCTTCACGGGGTGACGAGGAAGGGATAACAAAGCTTTCTCCACGAAGTGCTATTCAGTTAATAAGACGAGGATTCCCGCGAATACCACCTTTGCTCACACCACCTCCAACTTCACCACCATTACCTGTGACTTCACCCGTACCACCTCCACCTCCACCACAGTTCAGTATGGAAAATTCTGTGAAGCTGCCTTTGTTCAAAGGCTTGGGAAATGAGGACCTGGACCAATTATGGTTCATTGTGAAAGCTATATGGGAAGCTCAAGGTGTTATAGATGATCATATAAAGAAGGCAACATTGGTTAGCACTCTGCAATATTGCACGCTAACATGGTATATCAAGTACTCTAATGATAACTCGAATGTTGGGGTTGTAGACATCCAGACAACACTGAATAGAGAATTTAGTAGGCCTAAATCTGAGGCACAGTCGATTGTGGGGTTCAAAGAAATCACGATGCAACTAGACGAGACACCTTGGGAACTAGATTAGAGGTTGAAGTGTGAAATTCATGAAGCCAACATGAATTTTATAGACGAACAACATCATGAGTGGTTTGTGGCTTCGCTATTGCCACACTTAAGGGTTGTGCTGTCATAGCAGAAGATAACAACTCAGGTGAAGGCCTTGGAGATTACAATGAGACTGCATGAACCCATAATGCAAGATCCAAATCTAGGGGTTCAACAGATCCATGTGCAGTTGAAGAATCTGTGCCTTGAGATGCAAAGTCTGAAGCAGGACAAGACGATTCGACCAGAGGTGTGTGAGGAAGTATGGTGCTTGAAATGCAAGAGTCAAGGACATGACAAAGACCATTCCCCGGTCTTTGCAAGCTACATTACAGGAGGAGGACCGATGCCTTTGAGGCTAGAAGCTTAAGCAGGACCTAGCATGGGGCCTGCATTGTGGTGCGCTATATGTCAGATAACAGGAAATCATGCCACAAATGACTGTCATTTGCTGTAAAAGTTTGTATAGGTATCACAACAACTGTTATGAAACTTTTGTAGGTCAGTAGAGCATGATTAGTGTAATTGTAGGAGTTATGAATTAATGATGGATAGAACTCTCGCCTATAGGGTTCAGGAAAAAACACGCCCCTAACCAGAACACAAGGATGGAGTGGACAGGATTTCAGGGGTGTGAACGAGGCCGAGGTGGAGGAGGACCTGGCAGAGGTTGAGGACAGTTGATCTGCTACAATTGCGGAGGACCAAGACACTATGCCCACGATTGCACTAATCCAACACGTCTGTCATGCAAGTATTGCATGCTGTTTGATCATGAAACAAAAGACTGTCCTATGCTGATAGCAATGATACATGACAAAGGGGCGCTACCACCTCCGTCGACTCAAAACCTGCAGATGATGAGGTCTAAGCTGCATGAAGAGGATCCAAATGTAAATATAGTGCTCAAAAGTGGAATCGCGATAAGAGATGACAAGGGGAAACAACCAAAAGACAGTACATGGGTTCGAAAAGCTCCGACAAAGGAGGTCGAGTTCGATTTAGAGAAAACACGTTAAACCTTCATGCAGGCTAAGAAGAGTTTTGTTGAGGCCTCCATCTCAGGAAGCAAGGATAAGCTTGATTAGGAGATGGACCCTTCTATGCTCACAACTTTCCTAGAGACCTGTATGAAGTTACTGCGTGATAGTAAGGCTATGAAAGGGTTATAATAGATCATTAATAAATGTGCTAGAGCCACTCCGGGTGAGTGTAGTACAAAAGATTGGAAAGCATAAAACAAGAATGAGACAGGAGATGAGACTAACCATGCAGATAGGAGAGTATGAAATGGATCAGGTGATTTTGGACCTGGGGTCAAATGTGAATGTCCTACATAAGCAGACTTGGGAACAAATGGGGAGACCTGCACTGCAATGGTCTCCGATTCAACTAAGGATGGCAAATCAATAGAAGCTTATCCCCATGGGGTGGCTGTAGGGGGTTACTGTGGATATTGAAGGTGCGAGCGTGCTGGCCGATTTTGAGGTAATAGAGATAGTGGATGACAACAACTTCAATCTCGCGCTCCTGGGAATTGATTAGGATACTAATATGAATAGGGTAATCAACCTAAATAAGTGAAAGATGATATTTGAGATAAATCGCTACGCGTAATAGTACCCCTAGATCCTGTTAAAGGATCACGCTATACAGAACCAGTTCGTGATTATGAGAGTGATGACAATTTGGATTGTATCTATAAGAAAATGACATGAGACCAAGATTGGGTGAATCCCATCGTGGACGGATGAATTACATGGGATCGTGAGAGTTCATGCACCTCAGATTTCGATGAAGAGTTAGAATGCTTGCAGAATCGGTTACATGAAGTGACTACGCTGAACTACAACATGATGACCTGATCGTTGCACTGTGTCTCCTCATAGGTAAGAAATCTTCCTACTTATGATGGCTTGAATGAGGTAGATATATTTTTGGATGCATTTGAAAGGGAGGTACTAGAAAAGTAGCGCTTCTAGGCGTTGGATTAGGCATTACATGCTACGCCCACAAGATGGTGGGGTACACATAATGGAAGCTTTGATGATTGGCACAAATGTAGGAGGATGATGAGAACACAATTTGGGAAGCCTAAGATGCGAATGAAAAACAAGTATGATGGGCAAGATGATCCATGCGTGCATTTAGCCAAATGGGCCCAGGCTTATGGAGAAAAGCCCCAACTTGAATGGCTGCACTAGTTTTTTCATGCCCTAGATGTTGTCCCGATGAACTAGTACGTAGAAACAGAGCTCCGCCATGGTACATGTGAATGGTACAAGATGCTCACGACAGGCATCATTGAGCCTGTGGAAGAATCTGATTGGGTAAGCCCAATGGTGGTACAGGGCAAGAAGCAGAAGGATGAAATAAGGATATGCGTGGATCTCAGAAAGCTGAATGACACTTGTGTACATGATCCTTTCCACGGAGTTTTTGTTGTGGGCCTGTTGGGAACGAGATCCCCCAAGGACTTTTTTGGGGCTAAAAGCCCATGTTTTGGTTAAATTTTGTAATGAAATTGTAAAGACTTTGCATTTTGTGGTCGCTGAGTGTGGAGGTTTCATAAGTCATAAAGGGTTGTCCACCTTTAGTTTTGTAAAGTAAAGTCGACTGTAAGAGATCTACCCATGGCCCGCAGACCATGGGATTGTATAAAAAGGGCTAAGCTCTATGTAGTTTTGGAGACACACAAGGGACAAAATGTAAAAGAGTCATAGATCTGAAATAAGAAGTCTAAGTCTTGGGTTGTAGCGTAGGTAGAGGATCTGTAGTTGAGTGCACAGAGGCCTAAGGTAGAAGTCCGCAGCTGAGTGCGTAGACCCCTGCAATTGTGTGCACAGGGTGGAAAAAGTTTGTAAACACTTAGAAGATATCAATAAAGAGAAATATTCTGCAATTTTTGTGTCTTTGTTTTATTGATGCATCTTGATATGTTATGTATGAGTTTCCTTTATTATTCTTATATGATGCGCGAAAGAATGCGATTATGTTGGATAGCTTAACAAAATCAATGATATTTGTTACGTGGTGTTAACTATAATTATCTAATAAGATAAGTAAGACACTTGGAATAATTTGGGAATCTTCATGGTACACTACCCTAGCAGTGCGAAAGTACCTGCGTAGCAGGTTAGGGCTGCGCGAAGGTCGATTGTACCATTTCACGGAAGTATTTAAGGATGGAATAGAAGGCTCCTCTTGCAAGCCCTAGAATGAAGCAACCTGCACAAAGGTAGGAATAAGAGGAATAAACCGAGATCACGACCATCTAAGGGTGTGGAAACTCGGTTCCATCATCCCTCCATACTGCTTCGGGTGAGACTTCGGTCTACGCTCCGCGAGATGATACCGAAAGGGCTATTAGTTTAGGGATTTGTTTGGTTAATTAACATTGAACCAGGGTCAAGACCCCTCAAGCCAACAAACCTTCATTTACTATAGGTTTGAATTTCTCCATTAAGGGTTTCTTCTCCTTGCTTGTTGATGGAAGAACAAAGGGCAATGCACAAAAAGGAGATCCTTTGTGGAATACTCCCTTCCACTTGTTGGTTGCATATATAGGTATGCTCCTTTTCGAGTGTATTCATACATTTTTACGTACTGCTCTAATACCTCCAAATATGGTAGGTAATTTATATTCAGGTACCCTCTTCCAGAAAGTTAGAGGTTTGGCAGAGTCCCATCCTTAACATGTGTACTACCCACTAATTCCTATAGTATATTTTTGTTAATATTTATGTAAGTTTTTTTAATTACCAATCGCCCTATCCAAATATTGCTTGATGATTTCCATTCTTGGCAAGTAACTTCAGAACCTGTAGCTTCTGATTTCTCTCGTTTAAAGTCTACATGATGGTCAAATTGGAGTTGCCCACTCACTAATCTCTACCATTTGCACGCAGGTCGGATTACTCCACATACTTTTGCTACTCAGAGGCATTGTTTGAATCTAGGAGTTTTTTGTGCCTTCATCTTCCTTAATTATCCATTGTCAGTTCTTCTATCCCGGGCAAATTTTATAGTTTAAAGTACTTGCGAAATTGTCATCTCTAAATTCTCAACAACAGAATGTATATTGATACAAGGAGGGGACTATAGTCATCCAATTTTTGATTTAATTTAGCTTAACTTATCCTTTGTGGATATTTATGTTAAACACTTTCCTTCAGATAAAAAAATATGTATATTTTTCCTCATTAAGTTTGTATAATTGTTGTATTTATGATTTGAATGAATTTTTTGGGTGTCCATGCTCGTTTGACGTGGAGTATATAAATGTAATATTTGGTATACATTAGTTTTATTTTTTTCACTCTGGTTTTAATAATTTAATTATGACTAGCTAATATAAATGTAATTTTATGTTGTTCTCTCTAACTTTAGTACTTTAGTTATGGTTAATCTTCATTTCCAATGAAGGTAAAAGGTTTGTGTACATATGTATATTCCAACGATGATATGGAAACTCGATTTACTTTCTTTTCTTTTTATCCACTATAGCTAAATGAGAATGCAAGAATTAGCAAATTAGATTTTCCCTAGATTGTTCCTTTATGACTGTGCACTGTTATAAACTTTAAATTTACGGATCAATATCAACCGATGATATGTAAAATATTTGCTACAACAAAGTTGTAGTTATCCATTTAGGATTTTAAATCTTGGTGATTTCCATTGGGTTCTTTCCTTTCTTGGCTAGTGCGTTGTTAGGGTAAAACCCTATTACTAAGGAATTTTCGCTTGTTTGTTGATACCAATGTATCTCTTCTCTAGTGAAGATTTAACCCATTTAAATATAAGGTGTCATTACTAAGGATTACACTAGTTTTTTTTATGCTCCACCATAATAAATTTCTAACAATGATTTTCTGCATTATAGTATTTCATTTTACGAATTTGATAATCCAATGTCAAAGTTATTTCTACCATTTCCCTTATCTCATGTCTCTATTATAATTAATAACCTCTTCACATAAGCTTGGGAAGGGTTTGACACTTAAACCCTATCAGTGTATTTTGGGCACCTAAATTGTGTCAACCAACATTTTTATTTTCTAACACCTAATTGTATCAATCGATACCCCAAGGGTTAACTAGGGTGCCTACTGTACTATCACTATATTCAGGTCTCTGCTAGTATACATTTACTTTGGATTTCTCGTCACAACCTACAAGATTTATTTTTTCCACCTTTACTTACCATGTCTTATCATTTCAGAAGGGGAATTTTAGTATAATCTTGTTTATAACTACATCAACCAAGGCTCCCATAGGCATCCTGATCTCATTAGAGAATTGAAGTATCCTATTCTCATATACCATATAGGTTATGTATTTAACAAAACCCTATAAGCATTCGGTTCTTAATTAGAGAATTGAGGTATCCCACTCTCATATAACATGTAGGTTGTTCCTTGAATTCAAGAACACCTTGCCTATACCTATTTTATTTGTCAAGATCTCATATTCCCATGTAAAAATATTATGAATTGTTAAATTTTTATTTTTTTTTACTATAATGGTTGTTTGAAAATTTAAATGCATTCTAATATATACATAGCTAGCTCTCAAATAGAACCAAATGGAATCCAAATACACATATAATTTTACAGTCAATGAACACTATCAAATAGAACATGCATGCTAGTGAAACATGTAACTCAAAAAAACCCATGAAAGTTATATTTAAAATTCAAATAAAAATAGATATGCTCACTGTATCCATTGGATATTCTCATTGTACCCATCGTTGGAACTATACTTGAGAAAAATACATTTTCCTCCATCCATGAACCAATCCACTAGTCTCCCCACACACAAGTCGAGATTCAATTGCCAAGGAATCCCTTTTTGTTTCAAGATCTAGTATTTTATCCTTGCCTCCCTAGAAGATCTTTCCTCAGCGGCATCCCACTTTTTAGGGTTTGCCAATCCAATATCCTAGGCTTTTTATTTTTTATTTATTTTTTTATTTTTTTTCTTCAGAAAAAAAAGGTGTCTTTTTCTTTTTATTTAAATCTTGTCTTTTTCTCCCGTGACAATTTATTCTCCCTTACTAAGTGTTTTTCCATACACTGAGTGATTTAATATATTTTCTCTCCAATCGTATTAAATCTTATTAATCAACCCCTAGGGATTTTTTTTGGAGTGATATAAGGGAATATTTTTCTTCATCTTATCTATCAACCTTTATTACATCATCATACTTTATGCCAAATTCATAATGGCATCTACCATTCAGTCTTAATGTAGAAACATATTAACTTAAAGGTTGAGGGTGTTATATATGTGTGTGTGTGTGTGTAACACGTGATCTAATTTGAAGTTGGGAATAGATGGAGTATCATTTATGGATATGAATCTAAGAAATTGTTTTTATTTTTATTTTTAATAAAATTTTTATAATAATAATAAATTCACATATAAATGTATTATATTTTTTATTGATTAATGAGACAAGGGGATGAAGCTAGGAGTATGGAGCATTATGCTTGAGTAGATAAAAAATTGTTAGATAATTCTAGAGGCTCGCCTTAGTTTGATGATCGTAGGTTTTTTAAGAACCTTCTTTCTAATTGTTAGAAAACCCTCCATTAACATGGAACACGACATTTTTGAGATGGTTTAGGGGTGTAAAAGAAGGGGTTGAAACCTAGAGGAAGACTATATACAAATCAACAACCTTCCTCACACAAGAGAAAGACAAGGGATGTGAAATTTGCATAACTATTATGCACGCATTGGAGCATTCTATATCATCTCCACCTATTTTTGGAAAACAATAAAATTCTCGAATGGGTGCATACTGGTCATGGAAATTTCACATCCCTTGTCTTTCTCTTGTGCGAGGAAGGTTGTTGATTTGAATAAAGTCTTCCTCTAGGTGTCAACCCCTTCTTTAATTCTCCTAAACCATCTCAAAAATATATTGCTTCATGCTAATGAAGGGTTTTCTAACAATTATAAAAGAGGTCCTTAACAAACCTAGGATCACCAAACTAAGGCCAACCTCTAGAATTATCTAACATTGTTCGATCTACTCAAGGACAATGCTTCATACTCCAAGCTTTATCCCATTGTCTTGTATTTCATCATCATTGATAATGAAATGTATGGGAATTACAATAAGTGTTGCAATATTGTCCATATGCTTCATGTAGAACCACTAATATCACTTGATCCAAAATTGATAAAACCCTCCTTACCTTTACTTTAATAACTTAATACTTGGTGTGAGACTATGTTGATTAGTAATAAGCACTATTGTTTGAAAATAATCATTATAAAAATTATAATAGGAAAATAAAAATTAAAAACTCCAATAAAAATAATATATTTTCTTTTTTTAAG
>APFE030667597.1:0-11469 GCA_000404065.3 Pinus taeda | reverse complement strand
AACTCCAAATTTGCCAAGCAATGAGAGGGATCAAATCACTCTAATTGCTTGGTAAGTCCACAATTAAGATGGATCTATATCAAATCACTCTTGTCGCTTGGTAAATCCACAATTAAGATGGATCTACTCTAGATCTACCAAACCACTAGAGGGATCAAATCACTAGAGGGATCAAATCATTTGATCCCTCTGGTAGCTTGGTAGATCTAGACTTAAGATGGATCTAGGCTAGAACATAGATCCATCATATTGTGTCTAGGTGCATGTGGGTGCATTTCGTTAACTTCCATGAGAAATGGGAAGATGGACGAAGGAAGGAATTTAGTAGGTTGAACATGAGAGGATTTTGGGCCAAAAGAGAGTACGTGGTTTTTATTATTTAAATTTATTTGAAATCAAAGGGATAAAACTGATTTAAATAGTTATGGGATGCAGTTTAGAAATTGTTAGACTTTTTTTTTGGTATTGGAAACAATTTAGAAATTGTTAGATTTTTTTATTTTTATTTTGTTTGGAAATTGTAAGATTTTTAAATTTTTTTGACATGGAGAGATCTCTCAATAAACAGGGGGATTTGAACCTTGGATGTTTTAGTTTACACAGATTTCACATTATTACTTCGATCACCAATTGAGTTTCTAATACTTAAAATACTTAAAAGATCACATTATTACTTAAAATACTTAAAAGATCACATTATTACTTAAAATACTTGATAATGTGGAATTTAGATGGTTCATTGTAATGCGGAATATTTTGGAAATTCACTTTATATTAAATATCATATAATTTATGGTGTAAGTGGGTGAATGGATCAATACAAAATTCTTAAAACTTATTATCGTACTTGCTATTCTAAATATAACAATGATTTAAAATATTGAAAAAATAATATATTTGAATATATACCAGAAGTATGTTGCTATTTTTTTTTTTTAATTAAATTTTTCTATACTGAATCAAATTCCAATTCAAACTCAAACTTGAATTTGGCTACTATAGTATAAGATAAACTATACCTATCCCTATACATAAACATATATCATTGTTCCCCTTAAATCTGAGGTAAATGGCTAATTCCCACTTAGTTTTGGAGGATGCTGCAGAGGATACCATCAGAACTTTGACGTTCAAATTACAAAACTGACTGTTGTGAAATAGCAAAGCCAGATAATAAATAGGATACCATCAGAACTTTGAAGTTCAAATTACAAAACTGACTGTTGTGAAATAGCAAAGCCAGATAATAAATATGTAGTATTATAAGACAACGTTTTGGAAAATAGATGTAATATTATGATATAACATTTTAGAAATTAAAACACATACGATGGAATATTTTTAAGTACTGCCCTACCAATTGGAGATGACGACGCTGGCTAAATAGTGCAATTCGCAAACATATAATATGAACCTGTAAAATTATATTACGACTTTACAGGTTCATGCGAATATACAGCACGCACATCCTAGCAACTAAAAACAGCACGCACATCCTCTCAATATGTTCAAAACATTGAATTAGAAACCACTTTGCAGGGTCTGTCAGTTGCAGTACAGTATTTATATGCACGATGGAAGGCAGCTGTAGATAAAGCGATGCAGATTCTATTGTCATAGGTGACTGCAAGGCATGTGTACAATACTTGACACATGATTTTACACCCAATTTGTCGGCAACCATTAAAACATCCAGCAGCGCAGGTGTAGAACGCGCCTCTAATGTTCCCTTGTACATGAACTGCAATAAATCCACGAACGCTACTTCCTCTGTGACCCCACAATAATTAATGCTTACACAGTAAAATATAAGGCCACACCACTAAGGTTAAATGTAATACAGAAAATATGTAATAAGGTGTTAGTATATATTAGTTTTTATTTTTCAAATCTTTTATTTGGATGTTTATAAAGAGTTGAGAGAAATTGGTTTAAGATGGAGTCTTGTTCATGAACAGAAAACATCTATCCATAAAGCAAATAAAAAATGAATGTTAATTGTGAAACAAAACACATTAATATGTTAATTGTGAAATAGAAAACATCTATTCACAAAGCAAATAAAAAATTAATGAATATGTACCTGAACAGCATCCTGCTCTTCAGATTCTTTCATTTCGTTTGAGAAAAGCTTCAACTTAGTAAAACGAAAAGAAATAAAATATATCATCATATAAAACAAATTTGAAATTACGTTAAAAGATTTGTAGAATTCAAATAATGGAAATTTAAATAAAGAGAGCCTTTTCATACTTCGATGAACAAGGGACTCTTTTCAGCCAGTATGGCTGAATTAACGTATCTCTCAGAAATTACGTTAAAAGGAGAAGTTTGATAAATAGACGAACCAACCCAACCCAACCCCAAACCACTAGAAGACATGGCATACCAGTCTATATTAATCTCGGTGGGGCTTTAAACACATTGATAACCTTACATCAATTCGACCATACTCGCTGAAAAGAGTCACTTGTTCATGAAAGTATCATCATATAAAACAAATTTGAAATTACGTTAAATTTCTATTATTGAATTTTATAAAACTTTTAACGTAATTTCAAATTTGTTTTATATGATCATACATTTTATTTCTTTTGGTTTTATTAGGTTGAAGCTTTTCTCAAACGGAGTGAAAGAATTTGAACAGCAGGATGTCACACTAAATTTAAGCTGTTCAGGTACATTTAAATCCATTTTCATTAATTTTTTATTTGCTTTGTGGATAGATGTTTTCTGTTTGTCAAAGAGACCCATCTTAAACCAATTTCTCTCAACTCTCTATAAACATCCAATTAAAAGTTTGCAAAAATAAAAACTAATATATAATAACACCTTATTACATATTTTATGTATTACATTTAACTTAGTGGTGTGTCCTTTTATTTTACTTAGTAAACATTATTGCGTGGTACCAGAGGAAGTGGCGTTGGTGGATTTATTGCAGTTCAAGTAGGCGGGAACACTAGAGGCGCCTTCTACACCTGAGCTGCTGCATCTTTTACTGGTTGCCACAAATTATGTGTAAAATCATGTCTCAATTATTGTATACATGTCTTGCAGTCACCTATGACAATAGGATCTACATCGCTTTATCTACAGCTGCTTTCGGTCGTGCATACAAACACTGTACTGCAACTGACAGACACTGCAATGTGGTTTCTAATTGAACGTTTTGAATATATTGAGAAAGGGTAAGTTCCTTCCCAGGATGTGGGTGCTGTTTTTAGTTGCTACGAATGCGTGCTGTGTATTCGCATATTTATGTTTTGTATCCATTTGCTGATGTGCTACAGAGTTGTGCAGCGATATTCCCTAATGTAATATCTCACGACATATGACGACTTTGACGCAGACGACTATTCAAGAAAACGTGTAATACTTACTACCTGAAGTTACCACTTACCCAAAATAAAAAAGAAGAGAGGGTTTATATGAATTCTTCTTTCTTCGGTTTTAATAAAAAAAAATACTCTTCACATATTAGTTTATAAAGTTACTATTTTGTTTGAAGCAAATGTTTGGAATGTTATTAGAAAATATAATAACCAAAAGAAAGATAAAAAATATGTAAATACTAGGAGGAGATCAGAATGCGCATAGAATGGGCCAACTGCAAGCAAATGGTATCTCATCCTCAATACCCTTCCATCTCATTCAATTCACTATCGTGTTGTAGGCCAGCAGCCAAGTCATGCTATGTTCGAGAGAGTGCGCCTACCAAATAAGCAGGCTAGGGATGCTAATCTGGATCTTAATTTGGAATTTTTAAAATATTTATATAAATTTTTCATTTTAAATATTGTTTTTCCCAAATCTTTTATGAAGTTATTGGGACATGTACATGGACTTCTCGGAAAATGTATTAGCTGACCATGGTCCTTTGTGCTTCATTCATACCCATATGTTTTTTTGGGAGAATTTGGAACTTCCATGCTTGGACAAGTAAGTATCTCTGAATTAGATAGATCTAGGTTTTCAATTCATTTTATGTAATATGTTGCTCTTCTCGTTTCTCGTTTCTCGTCATTGTGCGTTCATGCTTATTTCATTAGATTTTTCTGGTTATTTCATATCTTCATGAATAGATTCACGTGATTATGTCAATTTGGGTGTTACATTGAGTGAGTGATTTTGATGGTATAAAGTGCATAATATTGCAGTTGATATTTATTGTCCAATATAAAAGTATTAATTTTATAAAATATTAAAGAATCTAAGAATATATTATAGGTTAGTTCTTTAGCACAAGATTGTAAAGGATGTAGTTGGCTAAGTGTTGGTATTTTTAATTTTGTTTGCAATATTTTTTTTTTACATTACATGAATGGATTATAACAATAATTGTATTTTTAATTTTGTTTACAATAATTTCTTTTACATTCCTAACCTTGATGTATGAATGAATTATAACAATGATCTTGTCTACCATGATATTTTTGCGGTTGAATATTGTTGAAGGAATGATTCAATACCTTTTGACAAATATGGGTAGTGTCACCTTGAAATTATTGATACTATTGTAAAGTAGATAAAGATCTCGCAACATAACACTATAATATCTATAATATATCTTTTCATTCAATCAGGCATTAGCTGCAAAAATGCCTCGAAACCTTAAGATAATATGGGTTGTTTTGTTAAATTTGTCCTTTTTAACTTAAGCTTAGAACGTGTAGACTTATGTAGATTTATATTATATCCTATTTCCTTTTTTTCCTAACCCATTTCAAATTATCCAAAGCAAGCATTCCCTAATATTCTTTTTCATGATTGACTTTCTTACTTCTATGATATTGTTAGATAGTTTCCTTTGTGTCCATATTCTATAGATTCTTTGTTCTGGGTATCATCTTTTACTTCTGCTAGAGGAAGAGAGAGTAAGAGAGTTGATTTTAGGCATTTCCAATACCATAAAATTGAGATCTAATTTCATTTGGTGAACTAGTTTCGATATAAGAGAAGCTCAAGTTTTAACTTTTCATTCCTTGCACCTTGTAGTAGTGTTCTTTGTCAATTCATACTACCTTTGTAAATTTAGGTACCGAGGCAATTAAATTAGATATGATGATGAATTGGTGGTATGTTAGTAACTATGAAATGATTTCAGTGAGAAATGCATACGATGGAAATGGTGCTAACAAAATGGAATTTAGCAGTCATAGAAAATGGAAATTTAATGTTGTGCTGGTTCATAAATTAAAACCTCATGTGCAAACTTTTGTTAGAGAGAAAGGAGATTAGTGTTCCCCATGCAATTTTAGGTCTATGAGTGGGGAGATGGGGTTTTAGTATCCACAATTCAATAACATGAAGGAACTGCTAAATGTTGGAATGAGAAGCAACATTAATTGTGAAATTGTGTGTATGTTGATTGGGTAGAGTCCTGTGTATTAAGGTGAAGTTTTATGTTATATTTAGGTCAATGGGACTCCTAAGTGCATTATAGCCTCAATACACGGTGAGAGCTCAAGTGCCACTCCTATGTAAAAATACAAAAAGAAGATCTAATGTAAGTAATATAGAGAATAAAGTGTTTTTATAATGATATTTTTGTCCATCCTCTTATAGCACTGATATTTTTAGTTGAGCTTGCTCCTTGGACTGTTGTTGATGGTGGTTCTATGTCTGATGGCCTGTTAACATCAACTGCTATCACATGGTCATCCTCAACAATGTTCCCTGGTGCATTGGCATTGACATCAGTTGTCCTGTCCTCATCAGACGATGTGCATTGCAGCTGCGCACCCCTTGTCACTCTCCTGCCACTTCTCCTTGTATGAGCAGAGTAACTTCCTTTTGCCATAGATGCAACAACCTGTAACATTATTGCATGCATTTAGACATTAGAATATTTTTAAATTATGCTTTACTACTTCTTCAAAAATACTTTTCCTTTATTACAGGAAATTATCAACATGTATGTTACAGGAAATCGAATTGTATTACTTCGTTGTCTCTCATTACAAATTACTTCGTAGTATCTCAATTGCCTGCCTGGTCATCAGTTTAGCGACTTTTATATGGATTCAAGTAGGATTCTATGATAGTTGTTTCAAATATCATTTTCCATTTTTTTTGTTGTTTGGCATTGCCAAAAATGTCTCATTATTGCAACTTCTCCATAACAGTCCACGGCCACCATTCCAGGCATAAATTCTATGTTGGGAACAACTTGAAGCTCTGATCAACCTTGGAATTGACTTATCAGTCATAAAAAGCTTTAGAAAATTGAACTGAAAAAATTAAGTATGTTGAAGGCATTCATTTTTTTTATTTTAAGGAATGGTTTTAACTTTTCTAAATAGCTGTATTTAGAACCCACTTTTTATTCAATGCTTGTTTGTGAAACCGTCCAGGTATCCTTTTAGCAGTTATGGCGAGACAGATCATATAAGAACTCTGATAAATGAAAACAATGAAAACGAAACTATAATAACAATGAATTTCAATGGTTGTTTGTGAAACCATCCAACTATCCTTTTAGCAGTTATGGCTAGACAGATCACATAAGAACTCTGATAAATGAAAACAATGAAATTAGAACTGTAAGAACAATGACTTTCAATGGTTGTTTGTGAAACCATCCAGGTATCCTTCTAGCAGTTATGGCCAGATAGATCATGTAAGAAATCTGATAAATGAAAACATAACTATAAGAAGAATGAGTTGTAATTGATATAACTAACCTGGATATATTGGCAACTGTTTTGTGATGTTGTCTTCAAGTTTGTTGAATAGTTTGAAAGCATAAGATGCAACTTCAACAGTGGGTGGACTTCTTTTTATAGTTTTTGGCACATGAATTTAATTGGTGGACATGGATGCACATGGATTGCAATGGCTTCATTTTGAATGTGTGGTCTGGATTTAATTTGATGTGATGTAATGGTTGGGAATTGGTTATTTGTTGATCCATGTACTTTAATCTATTTTAATGAGAAATAGAGTGAGTTGGGTGTCATTTATTGCAGTTATTGGGTCTGGGTGACATTTATTGAAAAAAGTGGGTTTAAATGTTATTGGGTTGGGTGTCATTTATTGAACATAGGGTGTTTAGTTGTTGAACAACACAACAGTTATGGCTGACATACATTCCCTTTTGTTATGTGCAGGTAGGCATATTTATTTGGGATGCAAAGCTGTAGTTCTGATGAGCGGGGGTTGGAGTGACTGCTGCTTTGTAGTTCTGGAATAGACCATTTTGGAAGCCTTTATGGCTTTAGCTATTTTCTAGTTGGGTCAATATGGTTTGCAGTCTAAAGTAGTAAAATACTATTTATGGAAAGTTGTGGGCCCAGTCAATGTATGGGGAAATTTTGGACATAAATTAATACTTATTTATAATTAATGTTATTTATTTTTGTTTAAATATTGGTTTCAAAAATCTCAATTGATGGTGGTTTGGTGGGACCAGTACTATATCAATTACTGGTCCCTGCACAACATTAGGAATCTCTCCCCAAGCCTTAGGGTTACCTGCAGTTCCAATCAACATCCTTGGTTGATCATGGTGATCAAGGTACAGAGCGGAGTTAAATTTAAACTCACACATAAAAGAATCAGAGCATCAAATTCACGAGTATCAAAGAAGAATATTGAACATTGAAGCTTACATAATACATTCCAGTTAGGTTAATTTATACATCAATCCCCAATTACGTTAATTTATACATCAATCCCCTACAAGAATATAGGGATTTTACTAACTCTCATTTATTTTCTACTTAAACTTGTGGATTATTAACTTTTAATAATAATCTAGAATAATCATCATTCATGGGAACAATGGGTGTGATTATTATTTTGATAGTTCCCCTTAATCATGACCTTTATGTTAACTTGCTTCCTGGTCTAAGTCTGAGCGAGGCTTAAAAGCATGAATTAAATATTTCATTTTGACTTTCTTTGATACAATATATCGATGAAAAATTTATTTTACTTGTTGCTCCAAACTTATTTTTCTTCTTCTTACTAGAGATCATGGACACTATATATTGCTCCTTGTTACAACTGGTATGTTTCTATTTCATTTCAACAAATCCACTTCCATCAATGAATTTTTTAAGTATTGTCCAAATGACATTACAATTGAGTTATATTCTTCTTTTTCTGTTTCTTCTTCTTGGCTACTACCAATACCGGTATATTCATAAACATTAGTGAGATTTTAAAAATCATCATAGTTTGGGTTCTTTCCAACCTTTTCTTCTTCTGACAAATCTTCGTTCTTTTCTACATTACAATATTTGTATTTAGTTTCATCTTTATAATCCAATTTATCTTTAAGAATAGTTACTCTTCCACTTAATAAATCATCTAAAAAAAAAATTCATGTATAATTTGTAACCAATACTCATTTGAAAAGTTGAATTGTTCATAAAGTGTTGCACGTTCATCATTAAAACCTGCATCATAGGGATTTCCCTTAATATCACATTTTACTCCATTGTGAGCTACATACATACTTTCAATCTTGATCCCCGTTATGATGCTTTGAACACAAGCACTGTTTTTAACAACACCTTCATCAACTTTAGCTTTTTTACTCCACTTCATGTTGTACTTAATTTCCAGAATATCACAGAATACTTTTGCACTTTTTACTTCACAAAATTCATGCAAAATACTAGACAAAATGTTTTCATCTAATGTTGATATAATAAGAACCAATGTTATTGCACCTCTTATCTCGATTCTCGGGGATTTATAGAAGTTTCTTGAAAAAATTCCCATAAATATATTGAACCAAGTAGTTCCTCCATTTTAAGTTCCCAAAGCTTAAAATTTTTACAGGAGAAAGATATCAAATCTAGCATTAGTCGCTTCAATATCGCATTGGTTTCTTCATATTCTTTGGAATGGTTAAGATTTATATCTGGCATTTCATATTTTTCCTCTACATTTTGATTCTCCGCCTTAATATTTTTGAGTTCTAATCTGAGCACTTTGATTCTCTTTTTTTGACACATTGCTCAAATGCTTGCCCCTTCTATAAGTTTCACTTTTCGACCATGCTTCCACTGCGCTACAATAGCTTCGTCGACAACTGCTAGGCTTTCATGCCTCTACAAATTATATAAAGGAGATCAATACTCAGAGCAATGAGAAGCATTAATAATCTTTAGAAAGAGAAATATATCCATTAAAGGATGATTGGGAACCACTTATGTTCCCATCTTCATCGAGGATAATTTCTTAAATGGCTAATGCATGCAGGTTGCAACTCACAGAGAAATAAACACAACTACGTCTCACTATAACACAAAAGGGGGTTTTAAGAAATTTTTTGGGTAAACTGTCTTAACTTGAGACAAGAGAAAACTTGTCTATTGTCTTTAAGCAGGTGTCTCAAATCGAATTGTCTTAAAATATTGTCTCTATAAATACAATATATAACAAAAGAATTTTTGTCTCTCCAAAGACAATTTCATTTGTGTCTCTCTAGAGACAATATTTGGGATTCAAGACATATTGTCTTTAAAGAGACAATGTCATTGATCCTAAGTATTGTCTCTGTAGAGAAAATAAAAAATACATCACTTTTGTCTATTTAGAGACAATATAAAATAATGAATCTAGAAAAATATATAACCATTGAAATAAGCTAATATTCAAAGTATTTAATTAAAAATAACTATAATATCATTGATTAATTCATATTAAGACACAGTGGAATTGAACCACTAAACTTCTGCTTATAAAGAAGGTTCTCTACCATTGAGCTAGCACCCTTTAAAGAATTATGTGAGAGTTATGGTAGTCCTTGAAATTTCATATATAGGCATTGATTTTAAACTGGCAATTTCACCGAGAGGTGCAAAGGAATGTCAATAGAAGTAGGAATGTGGAAGCCAATAAGCAAGTGAAATATATGGAAAGTGAAATACAAACGAAATTTGAGTTTCTATATATCTTCTAAGCATGTAGCAAGGAGGTTAAATTTAAGAAGAAATTTACACTAACATAAATATCCCATAACAGTGGAAATATTTATAGGCACAAAGTATATCAGCATTTGAGAGAATCCCAAAAAAATGGAAATTTTGTAGAGATGTTACAGAAATCCAAAGGAACAATGGAAATCATGTGTTTACTAATGTTGGGGATGTCCAATCGCCCTTGATCACTTGGTAATGTGCAACAAAAAAAAACACAAAGACACCATATCAATCATTTTTACCCCACCTTGCTTGCCCAATCAAACTTTTGGAGTACATGTTCTAGCATTTTATAGGCTACTTTACAAGAAAAAAGATAGAGAAACCAATGTGACCCATTGCTAGAAATTTATCAACAATTGCAATCTTCTTGGAAGGAAGCTAGAAATTGATAAAAAATTGCAATCTTCTTGGAAGGCAGTAGGATAATATTACTACAAGATTGAATTTTTCTTTTTTTAAACTGGATATTATCCATCTCTAATAATCAATAGTTGAAAAACTATTTACCGAAGGACCTTCCCAAATAAGAAATAGTGCCCCCAATATTCATAAGATTTCATTTATGAATTTTTCTTTTATAAAACGGGTTATTATCCATCTCCAATAATCAGTAGTTGAAAAACTATTTACCAAAGACCTGCCCAAAAAAGACATAGTTTCCCTAATATTCATAAGCTTTCATTTATGATTAAGCCAAGTAGGGGATTCATCTTGGCCAAAATGAAACCCTGTTTTTTCCTCCCTAACAACTACTCTTGCTCCTTTTGTAAAAGTGTAGGAGAAAAAACTAGTAACCTCCATAAACTGTTGAATCAACGAATGTGTTAAATCTAAGGCATCTACAAAGTGAAAATTTGGATATATTACAATACATATCCTAAAATTTGATATCATATGAATAAATTACATAAGATAAATTTTTGTAACTTCAAGGAACTCCTTTCATTGTTTTGATTAGTAATTATAGAACCATGCTGCCTCCTCTCTGTAGTGTCGTCTGTGGCTATATTTGCAAAATTTCTTTGTGGATTTATCGATCTATTTAATCAATACAAGTAGAAAAATATATGTATAGATGCTTGTAAAATAGATACCAGAGAATGTCCTTTCACTGTATCAAGTAATTCAACAAACGATAGATAAACAACTGTGGGATGTTAAAAAGTAACTTGTTTGCTTAGAGATGTTTTTATTCTATTTCTATTTCTAAAAGGTCGAACCTGTTACAATGCATTCTGACTCTTTTTCAATGATTGCGTGGAAACAAATTCTCCTAACTGTTATTGGTTACATTTTGATAGTTCATTTTTAGTTCTAAATCTGTTTATTTCCCTACGTTACAATCTGTAAAAGTTAACATGAAAATAAAATAATTGTTTGTAACAGTTTCTCTAATTAACTTTCTACCTTCCTAAATATTGTTTCTTTACGAAATTAAAATAACAACAAAAGAAATGACTACAGATTTCACTTGCAATTTCCTCTTCAGTCTTCTCAGAGACCAAACAACCTTCTGCCATGATGACCC
>APFE030667596.1:56256-76795 GCA_000404065.3 Pinus taeda | reverse complement strand
AAATGTTTATTAATCATTATGTATATTATCATTATATATTCACTAAATCTATACTTATTTTTACAATAAACATGCTTATTTATGTAATTAATTCATCTTTTTAATATTCCTTTTTATTTTAAAGTCTACGGTACATTTTCAATTAAAATTCTGAAAATTCCATTCGAAAATAGAGATGTCTATTTGTGTAATTAATTATGTTTATAATCAATAATAATGTTTTATTGTAATAAATATTCTCAATTAAAATCAATAATAATTTAAAAGGCAACTATAATCATTTTTATTGTAGGAAATATTGTAGATTAAAATCAATAATAAGTTAAAATAAAATGATAATTTAGTTAATTTTGATGATTTTTAAAATCTTGCAATATAAGATGTACCATGAAATAAATATTTTAATATCTATTATAAATGATGTATTAATCATTTAATTTATATAACTAATTAATTTACTTATCTTTATATATTTCAAATTTATAATTTTTTACAAAGTGGAAAAACTTATTATAATTCAGTTGTCAAACCAACCATGAAAACAATCATCTAACCATAGTTATTCAAAGAAGTCACCAAATCTTGAGCTACATTAAGATTAAACCTACTTCGATGAGGATTGAAAGAGACAATATTTGATCATTCAAAATTATCAACCACTCATGGACAAATACTTATCAACCTCAAAAATATCAAAAGTATCAACCACTCATGAGAAGTCTCAGGTAGTCATGGACAAAATATCAAAAGTGTCACCCACTCATAGACAAAAATTTATCAACTTTAAAAATATCAAAATTATCCACTCATTGACAAAAATTTATTACCCTCAAATATATGAAAATTGTGGAAGTCCTATTCAAAATAAACATGCCTATTTGTGTAATTAATTCATCGCTTTCATCACATATTTTGAATGAAAAATCTAAAAGCTCTATTCCAAAATAAAGATACTTATTAATGTAATTAATTCTGCTTATAATCACTAATAAATTTTTTTTATTGTAGCAAATATTCTTAATTAAAATCAATAACAATTTAAAATACAACCTATAATTTAGTTAATTTTAAATATTTTTTTTAAATATCATAAAATAAATAATATAACTAATAGTATAAAATGTTTATTAATCATTATGTATATCATCATTATATATTCACCAAATCTATACTTATTTTTACAATAGACATGTTTATTTATGTAATTAATTCATCTTCTTAATATTCATTTTTTATTTTAAAGTAGCATACATTTTCAATTAAAATTCTGAAAATTCTATTTGTAAATAGAGATGTCTAGACTCTATTTCTGTAATTAATTCTGTTTATAATCAATAATAATGTTTTATTGTAATAAATATTCTGGATTAAAATCAATAATAATTTAGAATACAATTAAAATAATTTTTATTGTAGCAAATATTCTAGATTAAAATCAATAATAAGTTAAAATACAATGATAATTTAGTTAACTTTGATGATTTTAAAATCTTGAAATATAAGATGTAACATAAAATAAATATTTTAATATCTATTGTAAATTATTTATTAATCATTTAATTTATATAACTAATTAATTTACTTATCTTTATATATTTCAAATCTATAGTTTTTTACAAAGTGGGAAAACTTATTATAACTCAGTTGTCAAATCAACAATGAAAACAATCATTTGATCATAGTTATTCAAAGAAATCACCAAATCTTGAGCTACATTAAGATTAAACCTACCTCCATGAGGATTGAAAGAGACAATATTTGATGATTCAAAATTATCAGCCACTCATGGACAAATAATTATCAACCTTAAAAATATCAAAAGTATCAACCACTCATGGACAAAAATTTGTGGAACCAAAAAATATCAAAAGTGTCAGCTACTCACCCACAAAATATCAAAAGTATCGGCCACTCAGAGACAAAAATTTATCAACTTTAAAAATATCAAAAATATCAAACACTCATTGACAAAAATTTATTACCCTCAAAAATAAAAATTTATCAACTTTAAAAATATCAAAAATATCAAACACTCATTGACAAAAATTTATTACCCTCAAAAATATGAAAATTGTGGAAGTCCTATTCAAAATAAACATGCCTACTTGTCTAATTAATTCATCCCTTTCATCACATATTTTCAATTAAAAGTCTGAAAGCTCTATTCCAAAATAAAGATACTTATTAATGTAATTAATTCTGCTTATAATCACTAATAAATTTTTTTTTAAATATCAAAAGTCTCAGCTACTCACGGACAAAATATCAAAAGTATCACCCACTCAGAGACAAAAATTTATCAACTTTAAAAATATCAAAATTATCAAACACTCATTGACAAAAATTTATTACCCTCAAAAATATGAAAATTGTGGAAGTCCTATTCAAAATAAACATGAAAATTGTGGAAGTCCTATTCAAAATAGACATGCCTACTTGTGTAATTAATTAATCCCTTTCATCACATATTTTCAATTAAAAATCTGAAAGCTATCATGTCATGAATGTGTATGGCCCTCAAAAAATGGATGAAAAACTCAAGTTCCTAGATTCTCTTGTGGACCTCAGGGAGAGACACGCAGGAATTCCCTGGATCATGGGAGGGGATGTCAACATGATCCAGTCACTTTCAAAGAAAAAGGGGGGAACCAGAACTCTTAGCAAAGACTCCTTACAGTTTCGAACCTTTATAAATAATATGAAACTAGTAGATACAGATACGAATAAGGGCCTCTTTACCTAGAATATCAAAAGAGGAGCAGAAGCCCACATAGCATCCAAGTTAGACAGATTTATTATCTCATAGGACCTTATGCTAACAGATTAGGAAGTTATAGCGAGATTTCTTCCATTTGGAGGCTCATATCACTGGCCGGTTCAAATGGAGATCAAGGGTATTAGTACTCCTAGGAACAGACCTTTGAAATTTGAAAACATCTGGCTAACCCACCCAAATCTCATAAGCAATATTGAAAATGGTGGTCAAAATATTTTCAGATCCAGGGAACAAGCATGTTCCTACTTCATAAAAGACTTAATCACATCAAGCTCTGACTCAAAGAGTGGAACAAGAAGGATTTTGGTAATATTTTTGAGGAAAAAAATCCATTGAAAACAAAATGCAGGTTCTCAACCAAGCTCTGATCATGGAAGGCTTTGATAAAGTCAAAAGTGAGCAAGTTGATAAACTTCATCAAGATTGGGAAAATCTATGTAAACAAGAGGAAATTTTCTAAAGACAAAAGTCTAGAGTTCAATGGCTAAAATAAGGAGAACGCAACACAAAATGTTTTCACAAATCCACCATTGCCAATAGAGCTTACAACGAAATTTCTTTGATAAAGAATGAGGAGGGGGAGCTTCAAAAATCCCATGAGGCCATAGAAGCAGTGTTAGTCTAGCACTTCCAAGGCATAACACAGGAGAACAGTTCAGACAAAGAGCATTTCATCAGGGAGGTTGCCTGTCATATACCAAAGCTGGTATCCAGTGAGGATAATGTCAACCTTAACAAGCCAATAACGGAATATGAGATCAGTGAAGTCCTCAAAGATATGCAGAATGGCAGAGCACCAGGCCTCGATGGCTTCAATGTGGATTTTTTAAAATCTTGCTGGAATATAGTTAAACAAGATATTTTGCAGGTTGTGGAGGATTCTAGGGTGAATAGAACCATTCTGAGAGCGCTCAACACCTCTTCATGGCCCTGATACCTAAACAGGATAACGCTCAAACTCCGGAGAAGTATAGACCCATAGCTCTATACAATGTGGTTTACAAGATAATATCCAAGGTAGTGGCCAACAGACTCAAACCTCTGCTCCCTATTCTGGTTTTAGGGGAACAATCCAGTTATGTGGAAGGTAGACAAATTCTTGACAACACCATTCAAGCTCACGAGGAGGTTCACTTTTTATTAAGCAAGAAGCAGGTGGGCATGATTATGCAATTGGATATAGCCAAAGCTTATGATAAAGTGAACTGACTCTATATCAAAATAATTCTTATAGCTTTTGGATTTGATCACAACTGGGTCATATGGGTAATGGCTCTGGTGACTTCTCCCAGCTTTTCAATTTTGGTAAATGGCTCTCCACCGAAGATTTTCAATCCTTCAAGAGGACTCAGATAGGGAGACCTGCTCTCTCCCTTTCTCTTCGTCCTCATGATGGAAGGACTAGGACGGTCTATCAAGCATGCCAAAATTACAGGAAAGATCAAAGGCCTACAACTAACTGATAATGGTCAGGCCCTAACTCACCAACAATTTGTAGATGACATGATGTTACAGGGTATTCTTACTGTCAAAGAAGCTTCAACCTACAAAAAAATATTGAATCTCTTTGCCTTGGCTTCAGGTATGGAAGTTAATCTCTCCAAATCAAAAATATTTTTCTTCAATACCAATATTGCTATTTAGAAAAATATTTCCAGAATTCTAGGTTTTCAAAGGGATTTTCTGCCATCTAAATATTTAGGGGTCCCTCCCACTGCTAAACCAATGCTCAAGAGCATTTGGGAACCATTGATTAATAAGTTGTAGGATAAGGTCGGTAAATGGACCAACAGATCTTTAAATCTTGTTAGCAGGTTGGTGCTTACAAAAGTAGTTCTACAAGCAATCCCTATATTTATGCTATCAACCCTCCCAACTCCAAAATGAGTCTTACAGCAATTCAAAAATATCCAAAGAAAATTTCTATGGGGAAAGGAGAAGAATAGGAAAAAATGGGCCTTATCATCTTGGGAGAAAATTTGTAAACACAAAAACCATAGAGGGCTAGGCTTGGATGGTCAAGAAATTCTCAGCAACATTTTAGAGGGCAAACTTTGGTGGCATTGGGTCCAAAATCCAAAGGCCGAATGGGAAAAGATGTGGAAAGAAAAATATGCTAGCTCCTGGCAAAACCGTGATCTCATAAGAATGTCAAGAAATATAAAGGGCTCGCATATCTGGAACAAAGCCTGGGAGAATAGAAGTCTAGTTCAAGAAAATAGTTTCTGGGAAATCAGGGAAGGAGATCTAGCTCTTTTCTGGGAAGACAAGTGGCAACAAGAACCAATTATGTTAAAAGAGAGCTTCCTTGGCCTTAAGCAAGAGACAGATTCCCAAGAATTAATTAAGTTAAAGGACTATTGGGATCATACTCATCATACAGAAAAATGGAGAATCTACAGACACATTGATTGCAGAAATAATAATCCCTTGAAAACAAAAGCAGAGGAACTCATGAAAATGGTGGAACAAAGGAAGATCTTAGTATCAAGAGGGAAATACCAACTAAGATGGGGCAATAATAAAGTGGGAACCTTCAATCTTAAGGAAGCTAAAGGTATTCTCCATGCGAGGGACCCCTAGGTTCAAGACAAAAAATGGCAGTATCTATGGAGGCACCAAGGGTGGATTAAAATCAAACTCTTCATGTGGTTGGTGCACCACAAGAAAATCTTAACTTGGGATAATATCAAGAAAAGGGGGGTTCTGGGGCCTTCAAGATGCCAGCCCTGTGAAGCTCAAGAGGAAACAATTGAGCATATACTCAATAGCTGCATGTTTACCTCCTGGTTATGGGACATATTTTCCACTATCTTTCAAAAAACCGATAGGGCCAGACGGAGTATCAGTAATACCCTCAATAATTGGAGGAGAAATTTTTCAAATCATGATTTTCTCAATTTAGCTTGGGCCCTAACACCAAGCTTCATCATATGGAATGTTTGGAAAGAAAGGAACAAAAGGATCTTTAAGGATGAAAATAATCCTCCACAAAGACTGTTGGAGTTGATCCTGAAATAGCTGAAGAAGACAGTGAGTTCCTCTGTTCGCAACTACCCTAAAAATCCTCCCTCAAATTCAGATATAAAAATTCTTAGGCAGCTGGGTATGCAGGGACTAACTCTTCAAGGCATAGATAGAAAGTTTATCTCAAAGGACAAGGAGAAGGATTTATGGCATCCTCCCCTGGAAGGATATTGAAGTACAACATTGATGGGGCTTCAAAAGGAAACTCAGGAACTGCTAGGTATGGAGGAGTTTTAAGGGATGTAGAGGGAAGTATCATCTGCATCTTCCACTGTCACTTAGGTATAGCCACCAATACTCTGGCAGAGCTAATGGCTTTGGAGCATTACTTAGAATTTTTGAGTCAAAACAACTGCCAGAATGTAATAATAGAAGCGGACTGTAAATTTACCATCAACTCAGTGAAAAGAATTAGTAGTGGAACAGCTCCAGAGAAAGTCTCCAAACACTGGAAACTCATACGAGTTTTCCAAGGAATTCAGGGACATCTCCAAGGTCTTTGCACTGTCAGTTTCTACCATGTTCAAAGACAGGCCAATAAGCTGGCAGACATTCTTGCCAATCAAGGTGTCAGCTACACCGAAGACAGGGTTTTGATGGAGTGGCAAGAGCTGAGATAGAGTAGACTGAGAGGACTTTGTTTCGAGCAAGCGGAAGAAGATAGGGTCATGTTTAAAAACAAAGCCACGGTCGTGAGCTCGAAGCGTTTATCCTATGTATGTTTCTAAGGTTTCAGGCAAGCTGTTTTTGGGTGGGGGACAAACTAATGTTGGTCACAGAAAATCCAGGGATAAGTGGAACAGACATAAATAGTTATTGGATGGTTACTAGATAGTCAATCGGGGGGATCCCAGGTTTAGGCGAAGGCAAAAGGAATTTGGAACATGACTACAAATTTTCCGGCGGCAGGTTTACACAGAACTTTGGGCTCCAGGAAGTTAATCTAATTCTTGGGTGGTTTTTGGATGTTTGCACTACCCTCAAACGAAAATTGGTTGCTGCTATTTCAGAGCGATCCCATATGGCATTCAACACGTGGCAGGGAGGTGGTTTCATATACCGCCCTCCATCGCTCACTATCATTCGATCATCTTGGTCGATGCGAAATCATTATCATCCGTTGGATCTCGCAGCGAGGATCAATGGTCATGATCGTTCGAGTTGTTTTGTGAGGCGGGAACATTATACACCGGTCAACTTTGTTGGACGATTTACTCCTTGGGCGTCGGGTTGGGTGTGAAGATGGACAGCGTAGATTCTTGAGGATTTTTGTGGGGCCGGGGTATGAAAGATCCCAAAGGTTTTCTTTTCCCTCCAAACTCAGGATAAAAATAGGGTTCGTTGTCCTGGAGTTATGAGGTTTTCCTTGTAAGGCCAAATATTTAACCTTTGGGAGTTAGCTTTTTTATCTATCTCCTGTTTCTTCGGCGTTGGATGGACATGTGTAAATATTGTACACTAATTTTGGCTTAATGAAATAGAAAGACCGACACTTGCTTAAACAAGAAAAACATAGTAGGATGACTTTTGTGAAGATACCTCAAGTCTATATGTCACATAAAGGAAAACAAGGAAAAGAACGCCTTTAAATTATGTCTTTTATATATTATTAAAATTGTATCTTTTTAATAGACTCACTAGTTTTCACAATGTATATTTTCACTTATCAATATATATATATATATAACAATAGATCTGAATATTTTTATTTATTGAATTATTGTTCACATTAAAATATTTTTTACTATTAATATTCTTAAATACAATATTTATTTTATATTGAATTAACACATTTACTATCAAGTATTTTTTTTAATTGTTGATTAACCCATTAGAATTATTATTACATTTATATATATATATATATAATATATATATATATTATATATAATTTAACATAAAGTCAAAATTATAAATATTTTTACTTACATTATTTTTTAAAAACAATCTTTTATAAAATATTTTGTTATATGGAATGTATGGAATTGATCTTCATTCATATTCATCTTGTTTTGTTTTTAATTAAAGATTACATGTGAATTAAAATTATGAAAAGTATCTCCAAATAAACTTTTATTCATGTAACTTCATTTGTTATATGAACATAGATAATTTTTAATAAGAAATCATTGTCAATTAAAATTTTAAAGTTTAAAAAATATACTTATTTGTGGAATTAATGTATTTCTTTCATATTTATTTTTGTTTATAATTATTGCAGATATTTTTAATTAAAATTTTGAAAGCTTTATTAAAAAATATACCTGCTTATTTGTGTAATTAATTATGTTTGTAATTAATAATAATTTTTAATTATAGTAAATATTGTCAATTAAAATTTTGGAAACCATATTCCAAATAGACATGTCTATGGATGTTATTAATTCATCCCTTTTGTATTCACTTTTGTTTTTTTTATTATAGGAGATATTTTCAATTAAAATTGGGAATTTCAAAAGAAACATACCTATTCATGTAATTAATTTTGTTTATAATCATTAATAATTTTTAATTATAGCAAATTTTGCTAATTAAAATTGTGGAAGTCTTATTCCAAAATAAACATGCCTATTTGTGTAATTAATTCATCCCTTTCATCACATATTTTCAATTAAAAATCTGAAAACTCTATTCCAAAATAAAGATGCTTATTAATGTAATTAATTCTACTTATAATCACTAATAATTTTTTATTGTAACAAATATTCTTAATTATAATCATATCAATTTAAAACAACAAATTATGAAGTATTAACTATTAATATTTTTTAAAATATCATGAAATAAATATTTAATCATACTTATAAAGGTTATAAAATCATTATGTATATTATTCGTTATATAATCGATCTATTTTTACAATAACATGTTATATGTAATTAATTCCATTTTATTAATATTCATTTTATTTTTAAAGTTCTAGCATACATTTTCATATTAAAATTCTGAAAATTCTAATTCGGAATAATAGAGATGAACATTATTGTATAAATTAGATTATGTTTTTATAATCAAAATAATGTTTATTGGAACAATATTCTCAAATTAAATCAATAATAATTAAATACAACTAATATAATTTTTATTGTACAAATAATTCTAGATTATAAATCAATAAATAAGTTAAATATCAATGATAATCTAGTTTATCTTTGGATGATTTTTAAAGATCTTGCAATAAATAAGATGTACCATGAAATAAATATTTAATATCTATTATAAAGTATTTATTAATCATTTAATTTATATAACTAATTAATTTACGTATCTTTATATATTTCAAATATATAGTTTTTACAAAGTGGGAAAACTTATTATAACTCAGTTGTCAAACCAACAATGAAAACAATCATCTGATCATAGTTATTCAAAGAAATCACCAACTCTTGCTACATTAAGATTAAACCTACCTCTATGAGGATTGAAAGAGACAATATTTGATCATTCAAAATTATCATTCTCAGCCACTCATGCACAAAATATCAAAAGTATCACCCACTCAGACAAAAAATTATCAACTTTAAAAATATCAAAATTATCAGCCACTTATTGACAAAAGTCCTCAAAAATATAAAAATTGTGGAAGTCCTATTCAAAATAAACAAGCCTATTTGTGTAATTAATTCATCCTTTTCATCACATATTTTTAATTAAAAATCTGAAAGCTTTATTCCAAAATAAAGATGCTTATTAATGTAATTAATTCTACCATATAATCACTAATAATTTTTATTGTAAGCATATCTTAAGTTAAGAATCCAATATTAATTTAAAATACAATATAGATTAGTTAATTTTAAATATTTTTTTAAAATATAATAAAATATTAATTATATATAAAATGTTTATTAATCATTATGTATACTATCATTATATATTCACCAAATCTATACTTATTTTTACAATAGACATGTTTATTTATGTAATTAATTCATCTTTTTAATATTCATTTTTATTTTAAAGTCTAACATACATTTTAAATTAAAATTCTGAAAATTCTATTCGAAAATAGAGATGTCTATTTGTGTAATTAATTATGCTTATAATCAATAATAATGTTTTATTGTAACAAATTCCCCGATCGAGGTGGAGACATACGGACATATGAAAATGGTGAAGGGATATCCGGACCAGCACCCGCCATTACTCCGGGAGATCATCATGAGGAAGGACCCGACGACGAGCAAGGAAGACCGCAATCCAAGGAAAGGGGTAGGCAGTATCATGAGGAAGACTGGAGAAGGAATCGTCGGCGATTATCTGCTGCATCAGAGGTTAGGTGGCGAACTTCATTTAAGGATGAGAGCATAGCGATCGACACACAATTTGAAGTCTTGGAAGGTGGCGAGGAGCAGGGTAAGGTGGCAGAGAGGCGTGCGACCCAGTTTTCATCGTAAGTCGATCAACATGGCGAAAGGAGGAAGGAGGGAGAGGCATGCGCAGGAGGGAGGAAGGAGGAACATCAGGGGAGAGCAGGAACAAATTAAGGTGGAAGACGACAGTCTTGAAGAGAAAGAACCAGAGATTGGAAAGGGGAAATGTCGGGTAAGAGATACCTTCGAAGTTGGACAGAGCAGCAGGGGCAGACCGTCGAAGCAAGGGAACCGGAGGAGAAGTAGAGGGCGAGGTCGACCGTGGCAGGTTCCCCAATCTGAACCAGAGTCTCAGGCCTCGAGTCAACAGAAGAAAGGAAGACACTCCATGGATCAGACAGCAAAGGATGCGGAGAAGGCGTACATTCAAGGGACTGATAGCGATATTAGGAGGATGATCGATGCAATGGAGTTTAGCGTTCTGGAGGAACCATCCGACCCACAAATGGAGGAATGGATTACTCTCCTTCCGGACCCGGAAGACACTCCATGGATCAGGCAGCAAAGGATGCGGAGAAGGCGTACATTCAAGGGACTGATAGTGATATTAGGAGGATGATCGACAGAATGGAGTTCAGCATTCTGGAGGAACCATCCGACCCACAAATGGAGGAATTGATTACTCTGCTTCCGAACCCCGGAATAAGCGCGGCCGCTTGACCATGTACAAACCGGCCCTTCACATGTCCTGGGTAATGAAGCATCTGCTAGCAAGAGCAATGGAGCAGGTTGTTGTTGAGATGGCAGAGATTGCCCATGGAATGCCGGCTATGACAAAGGAAATGACTAACCTGCAACTTATGATGCGAAATCAGGATAACAAAATCACGTCTTACTGAAGGAATTGGCCATGGCGAAGCGTGAGGAAGAAGGCAAGCAAGAAATTTGGGTAGATTGACTATCTGCCCTGCTATTTTTTTGAATTTTTGTGATAAACTTTAGAAAATCAATCTGTAAGGAAGTTATATTATGGCACGAAGTCTAGATATAGAAAATCAATCTGTAAGGAAGTTATATTATGGCACGAAGTCTAGATATAGAAAATCAGTACGTAGATAGAGCTCTGTTTTGGTTCCTGGTACGTTGTGTTAAGTCTGACAAGGAACATTCCCAAACTATGCTTCTATGAGTGACCAACTGGTTTCCCTTCGGGGTAGGTTGAGGTCAAAGGTTTTGTACAGTTTTTTTATGGTTGTATATATATAGAAATAGTAATAGCTTAGCTTAAAAAAAAATTTGTTTTATTGTAACAAATATTCTCAATTAAAATCAATAATAATTTAAAATGCAATTATAATCATTTTTATTGTAGCAAATATTCTAGACTAAAATCAATAATAAGTTAAAATACAATGATAATTTAGTTAACTTTGATGAGTTTTAAAATATTTTGCAATATATGTACCATGAAATAAATATTGAATATCTATTATAAATTATTTATTATCATTTATTTAAATAACTAATTAATTTACTTATCTTTATATATTTCAAATCTATAGTTTTTTACAAAGTGGGAAAACTTATTATAACTCAATTGTCAAACCAACAATGAAAACAATCATCTGATCATAGTTATTCAAAGAAATCACCAAATCTTGCTACATTAAGATTAAGCCTGCCTCAATGACGATTGAAAAAGACAATATTTGATCATTCAAAATTATCAGCTCAGCCACTGATGCACAAAATATCAAAAGTATCACCCACTCAAAGACAAAAATTTATCAACTTTAAAAATATCAAAATTATGAGCCACTCATTGACAAAAATTTATTACCCTCAAAAATATGAAAATTGTGGAAGTCCTATTCAAAATAAACATGCCTATTTGCGTAATTAATTCATCCCTTTCATCACATATTTTTAATTAAAAATCAAGCTCTATTCAAATAAAGGAATGCTTATTAATGTAATTAATTCTGCTTTAAATCAGCAATATTTTTTTTGTAGCGAATATTCTTAATTTAAATCATATAACATTTAAAAATACAATTATAATTTTATTAATTTAATATTTTTTAAATATCATAAAATAAATATTTTTAGATTTTCTAGTAAATGTTTATTAATCATTAGGTATTATCATTATTAGTATTCACCAAATTTATGCCTTATGTTTCATAAACATGTTATATTTATGTAAATTATTTCATCTTTTTAATATTCATTTTTATTTAAAGTCCTACATACATTTTTCAATTAAGATTTCTGAAAAATTCTATTCAAAAATAGGGCAGTTCGATATAGGATGGTCTATTTGTGTATTAATTATGTTCTATAATCAATAATAATGTTTTCATTTTGCTAACAAATATTCTCAATTAAAATCCATAATATTTAAAACATTATAATAATTTTTATTGTACAATATTCTATTTAAAATCAATGATAAGTTAAAAATAGAATGATAATAGTTAGATTAAATCAATAATAAGTTAAGGAAATGACAATGATAATAGTTACTTTTGATGATTTTTAAAATCTTACTAATATCAGTGATACCGATTGAAATAAATGTTTTAATATTATATAAATTATTATTTAATCATTTGATTTATATAACTAATTAATTTACTTATCTTTATATATTTCAAATCTATAATTTTTTACAAAGTAGGAAAATTTATTTTAACTCAGTTGTGGAACCAACAATGAAAACAATCATTTGATCATAGTTATTCAAAGAAATCACTAAATCTTGAGCTACACTACCATTAAACCTACCTCTATGAGGATTGAAAGAGACAATATTTGATCATTCAACATTATGAGTCACTCATGGACAAATAATTATCAACCTCAAAAATATCAAAAGTTTTTTCTCTTGGACAAAATTTGTCAACCAAAAAAATATCAGAAGTCTGCCACTCATGGACAAAACATCAAAAGTATCACCCACTCATAGACAAAAATTTATCAACTTTAAAAATATCAAAATTATGAGCCACTCATTGAGAAAAATTTATTACCCTAAAAAATATGAAAATTGTGGAAGTCCTATTCAAAATAAACATGCTTATTTGTGTAATTAATTCATCCCTTTCATCACATATTTTCAGTTAAAAATCTGAAAGCTCTATTCCAAAATAAAGATGCTTATTAATGTAATTAATTCTACTTATAATCACTAATAATTGTTTATTGTAGCAAATATTCTTAATTAAAATCAATAACAATTAATAACAATTATTAATTTTAGTTATTTGAATATTTTTTAAATACTCATAAAATAAAATATATATAATATATTATAAAATGTTTATTAATAGCTTAAGTATATTAATCTATAATATTCACCAATCATATACTTATTATTTACCTAAAATTTGATACTTTATGTAATTAATTCTTTTAATATTCATTATTTATTTTTAAGTCTCGGGATACATTTTCAATTAAATTCTGAAATTTCTATTTCGAAAATAGAATGTCTATTTGTTGTATTAATTTTATGTTTAATCAATGAATAATGTTTTTGTAACTAATATTTCTTCAATCTAAAATCAATAATAATTCGTAAATACAATTATAATATTTATTAGTAGCAATATTTAAGATTTAAATCAGATAATAAGCTTTAAATACAGATGGTAATTTAGTTAACATTGATGTTTTTAAATCTTTGCACATATAAGATGTCCATTGAAATAAATTATCTTTAATATCTATTATAAATTTTTTAATCATTTGATTTATATAACTAATTAATTTACTTATCTTTATATATTTCAAATCTATAATTTTTTACAAAGTAGGAAAATTTATTTTAACTCAGTTGTGGAACCAACAATGAAAACAATCATTTGATCATAGTTATTCAAAGAAATCACTAAATCTTGAGCTACACTACCATTAAACCTACCTCGATGAGGATTGAAAGAGACAATATTTGATCATTCAACATTATCAGTGACTCATAGACAAATAATTATCAACCTCAAAAATATCCAAAGTATCAACCACTCATGGACAAAATTTGTCAACCAAAAAAATATAGAAGTTTCAGTCACTCATGGACAAAATATCAAAAGTATCATCCACTCATAGACAAAAATTTATCAACTTTAGAAATATCAAAATTAAATATCAAAATTATGAGCCACTCATTGACAAAAATTTATTACCCTCAAAAATATGAAAATTGTGGAAGTCCTATTCAAAATAAACATGCTTATTTGTGTAATTAGTTGATCCCTTTCATCACATATTTTCAGTTTAAAATCTGAAAGATCTATTCCAAAATAAAGATGCTTATTAATGTGATTAATTCTGCTTATAATCACTAATAATTTTTTTATTGTAGCAAATATTCTTAATTAAAATCAATAACAATTTAAAATACAATTATAATTTAGTTAATTTTAATTATTTTTTAAAATTATCATAAAATAGATATTATAATTGATATAGTATAAAATGTTTATTCAATTAGGTATATTATCATTATATATTCACCAAATCTATACTTATTTTTACAATAAACATGTTTATTTATGTAATTAATTCATCTTTTTAATATTCATTTTTATTTTAAAGTCTAGCATACATTTTCAATTAAAATTCTGAAAATTCTATTCGAAAATAGAGATGTCCATTTGTATAATTAATTATGTTTATAATCAATAATAATGTTTTATTGGAACAAGTATTCTCAATTAAAATCAATAATAATTTAAAATACAACTATAATAATTTTTATTGTAGCAAATATTCTAGATTAAAATCAATAATAAGTTAAAATACAATGATAATTTAGTTAACTTTGATGATTTTTAAAATCTTGCAATATAAGATGTACCATGAAATAAATATTTAATATCTATTATAAAGTATTTATTAATCATTTAATTTATATAACTAATTAATTTACGTATCTTTATATATTTCAAATATATAGTTTTTACAAAGTGGGAAAACTTATTATAACTCAGTTGTCAAACCAACAATGAAAACAATCATCTGATCATAGTTATTCAAAGAAATCACCAACTCTTGCTACATTAAGATTAAACCTACCTCTATGAGGATTGAAAGAGACAATATTTGATCATTCAAAATTATCATTCTCAGCCACTCATGCACAAAATATCAAAAGTATCACCCACTCAGACAAAAAATTATCAACTTTAAAAATATCAAAATTATCAGCCACTTATTGACAAAAGTCCTCAAAAATATAAAAATTGTGGAAGTCCTATTCAAAATAAACAAGCCTATTTGTGTAATTAATTCATCCTTTTCATCACATATTTTTAATTAAAAATCTGAAAGCTTTATTCCAAAATAAAGATGCTTATTAATGTAATTAATTCTACATATAATCACTAATAATTTTTTATATATGTAGGCATTATTCTTTAAATTAAAATCATAAAATTTTAAATACAAATATAATTTATTAATTTTAATATTTTTTAAAATATCATTAAATAATGTATAATTTTATTTATAAAATGTTTATTAATCATTATGTATACTATCATTATATATTCACCAAATCTATACTTATTTTTACAATAGACATGTTTATTTATGTAATTAATTCATCTTTTTAATATTCATTTTTATTTTAAAGTCTAACATACATTTTAAATTAAAATTCTGAAAATTCTATTCGAAAATAGAGATGTCTATTTGTGTAATTAATTATGCTTATAATCAATAATAATGTTTTATTGTAACAAATTCCCCGATCGAGGTGGAGACATACGGACATATGAAAATGGTGAAGGGATATCCGGACCAGCACCCGCCATTACTCCGGGAGATCATCATGAGGAAGGACCCGACGACGAGCAAGGAAGACCGCAATCCAAGGAAAGGGGTAGGCAGTATCATGAGGAAGACTGGAGAAGGAATCGTCGGCGATTATCTGCTGCATCAGAGGTTAGGTGGCGAACTTCATTTAAGGATGAGAGCATAGCGATCGACACACAATTTGAAGTCTTGGAAGGTGGCGAGGAGCAGGGTAAGGTGGCAGAGAGGCGTGCGACCCAGTTTTCATCGTAAGTCGATCAACATGGCGAAAGGAGGAAGGAGGGAGAGGCATGCGCAGGAGGGAGGAAGGAGGAACATCAGGGGAGAGCAGGAACAAATTAAGGTGGAAGACGACAGTCTTGAAGAGAAAGAACCAGAGATTGGAAAGGGGAAATGTCGGGTAAGAGATACCTTCGAAGTTGGACAGAGCAGCAGGGGCAGACCGTCGAAGCAAGGGAACCGGAGGAGAAGTAGAGGGCGAGGTCGACCGTGGCAGGTTCCCCAATCTGAACCAGAGTCTCAGGCCTCGAGTCAACAGAAGAAAGGAAGACACTCCATGGATCAGACAGCAAAGGATGCGGAGAAGGCGTACATTCAAGGGACTGATAGCGATATTAGGAGGATGATCGATGCAATGGAGTTTAGCGTTCTGGAGGAACCATCCGACCCACAAATGGAGGAATGGATTACTCTCCTTCCGGACCCGGAAGACACTCCATGGATCAGGCAGCAAAGGATGCGGAGAAGGCGTACATTCAAGGGACTGATAGTGATATTAGGAGGATGATCGACAGAATGGAGTTCAGCATTCTGGAGGAACCATCCGACCCACAAATGGAGGAATTGATTACTCTGCTTCCGAACCCCGGAATAAGCGCGGCCGCTTGACCATGTACAAACCGGCCCTTCACATGTCCTGGGTAATGAAGCATCTGCTAGCAAGAGCAATGGAGCAGGTTGTTGTTGAGATGGCAGAGATTGCCCATGGAATGCCGGCTATGACAAAGGAAATGACTAACCTGCAACTTATGATGCGAAATCAGGATAACAAAATCACGTCTTACTGAAGGAATTGGCCATGGCGAAGCGTGAGGAAGAAGGCAAGCAAGAAATTTGGGTAGATTGACTATCTGCCCTGCTATTTTTTTGAATTTTTGTGATAAACTTTAGAAAATCAATCTGTAAGGAAGTTATATTATGGCACGAAGTCTAGATATAGAAAATCAATCTGTAAGGAAGTTATATTATGGCACGAAGTCTAGATATAGAAAATCAGTACGTAGATAGAGCTCTGTTTTGGTTCCTGGTACGTTGTGTTAAGTCTGACAAGGAACATTCCCAAACTATGCTTCTATGAGTGACCAACTGGTTTCCCTTCGGGGTAGGTTGAGGTCAAAGGTTTTGTACAGTTTTTTTATGGTTGTATATATATAGAAATAGTAATAGCTTAGCTTAAAAAAAAATTTGTTTTATTGTAACAAATATTCTCAATTAAAATCAATAATAATTTAAAATGCAATTATAATCATTTTTATTGTAGCAAATATTCTAGACTAAAATCAATAATAAGTTAAAATACAATGATAATTTAGTTAACTTTGATGAGTTTTAAAATATTTTGCAATCATGAAGTATTGTACCATGAATAGATATTTGAATTTCTATTACTAAATTATTCTATAATGCATTTAATTTATATATAACTAATTAATTTACTTATCTTTATATATTTCAAATCTATAGTTTTTTACAAAGTGGGAAAACTTATTATAACTCAATTGTCAAACCAACAATGAAAACAATCATCTGATCATAGTTATTCAAAGAAATCACCAAATCTTGCTACATTAAGATTAAGCCTGCCTCAATGACGATTGAAAAAGACAATATTTGATCATTCAAAATTATCAGCTCAGCCACTGATGCACAAAATATCAAAAGTATCACCCACTCAAAGACAAAAATTTATCAACTTTAAAAATATCAAAATTATGAGCCACTCATTGACAAAAATTTATTACCCTCAAAAATATGAAAATTGTGGAAGTCCTATTCAAAATAAACATGCCTATTTGCGTAATTAATTCATCCCTTTCATCACATATTTTTAATTAAAAATCTGAAAGCTCTATTTCCAAAATAAATATGCTTATAATGTATTAATTTCTTATAATATTAATAATTTTTTTATTGTAGGATATTTCTTAATTAAAATCAATAACAATTTTAAATACAATTATTTAATTAAATTTAATATTTTTTAAAATATCTAAATAAATATTATAATTATTATTATAAGAATGTTTATTAATCCCATTAAGGAATTTATCTTATATATTCACCCAAATTTATCTTATGTTTACAATAAACATGTTATTATTAATAATTCATCTTTTTTATATTCATTTTCATTTAGCCTAGCAATACATTTTCAATTAAAATTCTGAAAGAATTCTATTCAAAAATAGACATCGAATAGGATGTCTATTTGTAATAATTATGTTTATACATCAATAATAATGTTATGATAAAAATATTCTCAATATAAAATCATAATATTTTAAAATACAATTATAATAATTTTGTTATTGTAGCATTATATTCTAAATTTAAAATCAATAATAAGTTAAAATAGGAATGATAATTTAGTTTAGATTAAAATCAATAATTAAGTGTTTAAATTACAATGAATTAATTTAGTTAACTTTGATTGATTTTTTAAATCTTACAACTATTCAAGATTTTTACCATTGAAATAAAATGTTAATATTTATTATAAAAGATTATAATCATTTGATTTATATAACTAATTAATTTACTTATCTTTATATATTTCAAATCTATAATTTTTTACAAAGTAGGAAAATTTATTTTAACTCAGTTGTGGAACCAACAATGAAAACAATCATTTGATCATAGTTATTCAAAGAAATCACTAAATCTTGAGCTACACTACCATTAAACCTACCTCTATGAGGATTGAAAGAGACAATATTTGATCATTCAACATTATGAGTCACTCATGGACAAATAATTATCAACCTCAAAAATATCAAAAGTTTTTTCTCTTGGACAAAATTTGTCAACCAAAAAAATATCAGAAGTCTGCCACTCATGGACAAAACATCAAAAGTATCACCCACTCATAGACAAAAATTTATCAACTTTAAAAATATCAAAATTATGAGCCACTCATTGAGAAAAATTTATTACCCTAAAAAATATGAAAATTGTGGAAGTCCTATTCAAAATAAACATGCTTATTTGTGTAATTAATTCATCCCTTTCATCACATATTTTCAGTTAAAAATCTGAAAGCTCTATTCCAAAATAAAGATGCTTATTAATGTAATTAATTCTACTTATAATCACTAATAATTGTTTATTGTAGCAAATATTCTTAATTAAAATCAATAACAATGTAAATACAATTATGAATTTTGTTAATTTAATTATTTAAATATTAAATTAAATATTATAATTATCATTATAAACAATGTTATTAATCAGTATGTATATCTATCATTATATATTCACCATCTATACTTATTTTACATAAACATGTTTATTTATGTATTAAATTCATTTTTTAATATTCTTTTCTTTTTAAACGATCTGGAATGTACGATTTTCAATTTAAAATTTCTGATTTTTCTTATTTTCGTAAAAATAGAAGATGTCTATTTTGTTGTATTAATTAATTATGTTTTAATCAATATAATGTATTGTAACTAATATTTCAATTTAAAATCAATAGATAATTTAAAATACAAATTATAATAATTTATTTAGTAGCAATATTTCTAAGATCTTAAATTCAATAATAGTTAAAATACAATGATAATTTAGTTAACTTTGATTGATTTTTTAAATCTTGCATATAAGGTACCATGAAATTAATATTTTAATATCTATTATAAATATTTATTAATTCATTTTGATTTATATAACTAATTAATTTACTTATCTTTATATATTTCAAATCTATAATTTTTTACAAAGTAGGAAAATTTATTTTAACTCAGTTGTGGAACCAACAATGAAAACAATCATTTGATCATAGTTATTCAAAGAAATCACTAAATCTTGAGCTACACTACCATTAAACCTACCTCGATGAGGATTGAAAGAGACAATATTTGATCATTCAACATTATCAGTGACTCATAGACAAATAATTATCAACCTCAAAAATATCCAAAGTATCAACCACTCATGGACAAAATTTGTCAACCAAAAAAATATAGAAGTTTCAGTCACTCATGGACAAAATATCAAAAGTATCATCCACTCATAGACAAAAATTTATCAACTTTAGAAATATCAAAATTAAATATCAAAATTATGAGCCACTCATTGACAAAAATTTATTACCCTCAAAAATATGAAAATTGTGGAAGTCCTATTCAAAATAAACATGCTTATTTGTGTAATTAGTTGATCCCTTTCATCACATATTTTCAGTTTAAAATCTGAAAGATCTATTCCAAAATAAAGATGCTTATTAATGTGATTAATTCTGCTTATAATCACTAATAATTTTTTTATTGTAGCAAATATTCTTAATTAAAATCAATAACAATTTAAAATACAATTATAATTT